>ML777493.1:942836-1002899 GCA_009831015.1 Picea engelmannii | reverse complement strand
CAATGTGACAGAGGTAAGAAGTTTTTTGGGAGCATCCCAATATTGGAGAAAGTTTATTGCTAACTTTTCTTCCATTGCAACTCCATTACATGCAGTGACAAGTGTCACGCAAGTTTTTCAATGGGGAGGCAAGAAACATAAGGCTTTTGATACTTTGAAAGAAAAGATCAGTTCAGCGCCAGTTCTTGCACTTCCAAATTTAAGACAACCTTTTGAAATCCAAACAGATGCAAGCAATTATGCAATGGGAGCAGTTTTCCTACAGCATGGTAAGCCCATTTGTTTTCATTCTGAAACTTTTAATGGTGCCATGATTAACTCTCCTACTTATGATAAGGAGTTGTATGCATTGGTACAAATTGTGAAAAAATGGAAATATTATTTGTTGGGGAAAGAAACCATTGTTCACACCGATAATCAACCACTGCAATATTTACAATCACAAACAAAGCTACAACAAGCTAGGCACTTCAGATGGATGGGTTTTCTACAACAGTTCCACTTGGTCATCAGGTATAAGAAGGGAATTTATAACAAGGTTATTGATATGCTTTCAAGGCCTATTATTAGTGCTTTAGTTATTCTTAAGCATATTCCTATCATGCATGAAGGTTATGTTGAGCAATATGCTTTGGATACTGATTTTAAAGAAGTATATGAGACTTTGTGTCATTCTAACCATGTTGAGGAATTGGATTACCATGTGCATGATAATCTTTTGTATCATCTTGGAAAGCTATGTATTCCACAGGGTGAAAGAATCAACATCATAAGGGAATCCCATTCTTCTCTTATTGCTGGTCATTTTGGTGTAGGCAAGACAGTGGCTAATTTGCAAAGATACTGCTACTGGCCTAAAATGAATGAAAGTGTTTCAAGATATGTTCGAGGATGTTTGTTATGTGCCACATGTAAACCTAGAAATCAAAAGTTGGGTTTGTATACTCCACTTCTGGTTCCTTCTCGTCCTTGGGAAAGTATTCCCATGGACTTTGTAGGAGGTCTACCTATGTCTAGACGAAATCATGATTATCTTTATGTTGTGGTTGATCAATTTAGCAAAATGTGTATTTTGATGCCTTGTACGAAGCAGGTTACAACTGAGCAAATGACACAAATGTTATTTCAAAATGTTTGGGTGCATTTTGGATTGTCTAAATCCATTATTTATGATCGAGATTCTCGATTTGTTGGAAGTTTTTGGTCAAGTTTATGGGCACTCATGGACACCAAACTGAAAAAGAGCACAACTTTTCATCCATAAACAGATGGTTAGACAGAAGTGGTAAATCGAATAGTGGTGCATCTTCTTCATGCTTATTGCAGCAAGCATCCTAAACTTTGGGATGAGCATTTACACTACATTCAAGATGCTTACAATTGATCTAAGCACTCTTCCACTCAAACGTCGCCATTTGAAGCATGTTTTAGCTATTTGCCCAAATATCCTTTAGATTTTATCTTTGGGAAGTATATTGCTATTGATGGTCAATATGACATTGATAGGGCAGAAAGGTTCATTGAACAAATTCAGTCGATACATCAAATGGTGCAACAGTAGTTGGAAAAGAGTCAATACAAGTACAAGACAAGACATGACAAGCATCGTGTTGATCACAGTTTCCAAGTTGGAGATGAAGTTTGGCTTTACATCAGCAAGGAAAGGCTTAAAGGAGAAGGTAAAAAATTGAAACCGATTCGATATGGTCCTTTCAAGATTATCGACAAGATTGGTAACAATACCTTTCATTTAGATTTGCCTCCTTATATGCAAATGTATGCAGTTGTTAATGTTGAGAATTTGAAATTGTATGAGCCTCCTTTGATTGACAATCAAGGAGAGCGTGTTCAGATTCCTTCTATAGATGATTTTTCCCTAGAATATCTTATAGAACTGCATGAAGACACCATTCTTGATAGGAGAATGTGAACTTCAAAACGAGGAAATGTGGAGTATCTTTGAGTTGGTCTTAAAGGTACAAATCCAAGAAAAGCCAAGTGGATTGAGGTTGGAAAAGTGAGGGAGCTATATCCTCATCTTCAGATAGACTGAAAATAGTTTTTTGGAGGTCCAAAAGCTTTCCAATGGGGAGGTGTGATCAAGGGATCAAATTTTGCCCAAACATTCAAAGTTCTCAGAATCACTTCAAATCAAATGGGAGCATAGTCCTTGTTGTTACGAACCCAACGCAACTCGTTTGGGTTCAAACGAACGTCGAGAGCAAGAGATATCGCGTTCTGTTCAAAATGACAAACAGGCAAAAAAAAGGGTTGTTGACTGTACAATTCGTACAGTCCGTACGGACACTGACGTGGCAGGTCCTACGACACATGGTAGGTATCTATTTGGATAGTTTGCACGTGACATGACTTGTTTGCAGCGAATGGAATGGTGACATGTGGCCCAATCAATGGCTTCCACGTGTCCCTTATATATTGGTTTAAAATTTATTTGGAGTCCACCGGATTCGACCCCGTGACCTCCACCTGTGTGCAAAGCTTTGGAAAAGACCACCAACCAATGCACCACCATAGTGTTTATTAACACTATATGGTGCAGATTTTATTTGAATTAAAATGTTGTAAGTTTGGGTGGGGGGTCGAGCTGGGGCCTAGCCCTAGCCCGTGGTTATGTTATATTGTAATATGGCCATGGTTTAAACCTTTGCGCGCACATTCAAAACTAAACCCTGGTCGTATGTGTTGTAATATGACCATGAGCACGCATATGTGTTTTAACATAGCCCTTTTAATATAGTCCGCAGTCACATATTTTTTGCCATATGACCATTGTTATATCGTGACGTGCGCATGGGTATGCGTTTGGTTTGGATTTAAATTCAGTTCAAATGGTTATGTAAACTCTTGGCCCTTATTTTTAAACGCGCGGTCACATGGGTCATATGACCCTTCCCTTGACGGTTAGGGGCTAGGTGTGCCCATAACCATCCTACAGTTTGCACGGTTCACATGGTTGCGTTCGGTGCTAAGTTTTTACGCTTAAATATGCGTGTGGGCTAGGTTGAGCCAATAGGGGTGCGTTTTTCAGATGTAGAGACAACAAGTTTGAAGGGGAGACTTCCAGGAAGCCTATCTTCTTCAATTTTTGGCCAAACGAGGTGCCGAAAAATCCCAGCTAGGGGTTTTTGGACATTCTAAAGTGATTGGAGCAGCCTATTTGGCATTTTGAGCATTGTAAAGCACATTTTTGAGCAGTTTGAGAAAATAATACAAATGATCCATTGGAAACTAGACCAGGATATGTAGCCCAAGAGAGGGGTGAAATCCTTTATCATTTGTTGTGTTATGTGTTTTCTGTTCACTGAATTTGTTGTTGTTTATATGCATGTTGAATGAGTAAATCCTATTAAAGTTGTGTTGCAAAGTTGATCCATTTGCATTTTAACACATAAAATTTTAACTTGCAAATATTTTCAAGAATACAAGTCTTCTTGATTTTTAGATCAGGCCAATTCAAAGATATTGTTCTCTATGATGTCTCCCCCTTGGATTGTGTGGATTTTATTCTTGGTATCCCATACCAAACCCAAACAAATTCTATCTATCTAGCCAAATCCCGCGAGTACAAAATTACCAAAGAAGGCCACACTTATATCTTAACTGCAGCAAGACCCAAACCCCCTTCTACCAAAGAAAAAATCACACATGTACACTTAAACCAGCGTGTCTCTCTCTGTTTGGTGTGCCCAATAACACCAAACAATACAACGCACCCTATTCTTGAAACTATGACTCCCCTCCTGCATGAGTTCACAGAGGTATTTCAACCTCCAGACGAACTTCCCCCCTCCTACCACAATGACCATTCCATTCAATCATCCCCAGATCTACCTTACCTAACGCCCGTACTTATCGGTTGGCCCCAACAGAAACAGAGGAAATGGAAAGACAACTGACCGAACTCATCAACTCTGGCCACATCCAACCTTCATCTTCTCCCTGTGCTTCTACCGCCTTTGTCATCCCTAAATGAGATACCTCATAAATGTGCCTTGTCACTAATTACCGAGCCTTGAACAAAGGCACAATAAAAAACCATTACCCCCTTCCCCGGATTGAGGAACTACTCAACACCCTCCAAGGAGCTAAGTGGTTTACTAAATTGGATTTGACAGCTGGCTACCATCAAGTTCGAATGAACCAAGATGATGTTTGGAAAACAACGTTCAAGACCAAATTTGGTCCTTTTGAGTGGAAAGTCATTCCTTTCGGTCTCACCAACGCCCCAACAACTTTCATGAGGCTCATCAATGACATCTTCATAGCACATTTGGGTCGATTTGTGGTCATCTACTTAGATGCCATTCTCATCTTCAGTCAGACATGGGTGTAATATACCATATGTAAAATGTATGCAGAACAAAAATAAAATTCTAGTAATGGCAGAATAACGGTAATATAACTAGAACATTCACCACAATAACACTGAAATGATATGAGAATAATAACGAAAATAACACTTTAAATTTGAAATCAATGTTCACGGGCCTCTTCGAGGGGGCAACCTCCACTTGAGAAGAGCTCTATTACAATAATATTCAAGTTAGGGTTCTCATACCCTCGACTCCTATTTATACTAAAAAGAAGAATCTAGAGGAAGATCCTTCTAAAAGCGGAAGCTTCTATTAGGTCTTGTTACATCCGCCTTATTCTATTTTATTGAAAGGACTTATTAATATTGAACTTTATTACATCTAAATATATTGTTCTACCTATGTGCGGGTTAGGAACCTAACATGTCTGCCCCCTTAAAAACAACCTTGTCCTCAAGGCTTGAGATGAGGAAATTATTGTAGAATGGTAGTTGGTTCCCAAGTGGCATCTGTTGGAGTTGTATCTTTCCACTAGACTAGCACATCCTTGATGGTTCTTTGACGTAGGCACTGCTCACGCTGGTCCAAAAATGCTTCTGGTTGTAGCCAAATGGATCCTTCTTTAGCTAACTCTGGAAGTTTGGTTTGAATATGGCACTTAGCTCCAATCGCCTTCTTTAAGCATGAAACATGAAAAACAGGATGTAGGTTCGAATGGCTGGGAAAAGCTAAATGATAGGATACTTGTCCCAGACGCTTGAGAACAGTATAAGGGCCATTAAATTTGGGTTTGAGCTTCTGACAGTGCTTGAACTTGAGGGAATTTTTCTTGTAAGTTCACAGTCGAAGAAACACCTCGTCCCCTTTTGCAAATTAATGTTCAAAGTGGCCTTCATCTACTTGTTGCTTCATGCAATTCTGTTCCATGACCAAATTCTCTTTGAGGGTACGAAGAATAGCCTCTTGATATGTAAGTGTTAGGTCAACCACCTGGACCTTCGAGGCACCCGATACATATGAGAGAAATGAAGGTGGCTTCTATCCATATACCGATTCAAAAGGAGTCATGCGTGTAGTTGTATGGTATAAAGTGTTGTACCACCATTCAGCTAGGGGTAACCATTGAGCCCATTGATTTTGTTTTTCCGAGGAAAAACAACTCAAATATGTTTCCAAACACTTGTTGACAAATTCAGTTTGGCCATCAGTCTGGGGATGATACGCTATGCCGATATGAAATTCAGTGCCTTGTACCTTGAACAGTTCTAGCCAAAAATTGCTTGTGAAAGTTGGGTTGTGATAAAAAACAATAGAGTGCGGCATGCCATGAAGCTTGAAGACCTGATCCACGAAAATTTGATCCACCATGGATGCCATAAATTGGTGTTGAAGGGCGCAGAAATGAGCATACTTGGAAGGGTGATCAACAACCACCATGATGATGGATTTATTACCCAAGTAATAAAATCCATAGAGATATCCTTCCAAATAACAGGTGGAATCGGGAGCGGTTTTAGTGTGCCCAGAGATTTGACTGTTTCTCCCTTGTTGTGTTGACACACATCACATTCAGCTACAAAATTATGAATGTTAGTTTCATACCATCCCAGAAAAAGGAACGTTTGACCCTGTCATAGGTTTTGGTGAACCCGGAGTGCCCTGCTGTGGGTGTAGCATGAAGCTCAGAAAGTACCGTGGATTTAAGATTTGATTGTTTACTTAAATACAAATGGCCTTTGTATTGAAGTTCATCATGGAGCCAAGAGTACCCTAGGGAAGTTGGATCATTGGATTGCAATTGTTGGATCAGCTACAAACTTTTGGGATCTTGTAGCCATTCCTGGCGAACGACTTGGAGCCAATCTGGTACAATGAATGAAAGAGAGAAAAGGGATCCTTCATCTTCATTCTTTCGGGAAAGTGCATCTGCAACCACATTGTCTTTTCCTTTCTTGTAAATGATCTCATAATCATATCCAAAGATTTTAGTCACCCATTTTTTTTGTTCTGGTGAGGAAATGAAGTTTTCCAGAAAATACTTGAGGCTTTGATGGTCTGTCTTAATTTGGAAATGTTTTCCCAGTAGATAAGGGTGCCACAGATCAACGACATGCAAAATTGTCAACATTTTCTTTTCATAGATGGATTTTCCCATATTTCTTCAGATAGTTTCTTACTGGTAAAGCCCAAAGATCAACCCTCTTCCATAAGGACAACAACAATTCATTTCCCTAAGACATCACATTCCAACACAAAGCTATTTGTGAAATTAGGAAGGGGGAGGACTGGAGTGGTTCACATAGCCATCTTCAAGGTTTGAAAAGCTTGCGCAGCAGCTGGAGTCCAAGTGAAAGAGTTCTTTTTTAGGAGAGCAGTGAGAGGTGCTGCAATCTTCCCATAATTCTGAACAAACTTACGATAATACCCTGTTAAGACCAGAAATCCATGGAAGATTTTAAGAGTCTTTGGGAGAGTCCAATCTTCCATAGCTTCAATCTTTTTAGGATCCACACTGACGGTATCTTTGCCAACCATATGACCCAAGTATTCTACTTCTGAGGCGCCAAAAGCACATTTAGACTGTTTCAAGAAAAGTTGGTGCTGAGAGAGTAGATGGAGAACTCGATCCACATGAGTAAGATGGTATGTCCAGGTTTTTCTATAGATGAGTATATCATCAAAGAAAACTAAGAAAAAATGGCAGAGAAAAGGACAGAAGACATGATTCATGAGGCTTTGGAAGGTGGAGGGGGCATTACACAAGCAAAAGGGCATGACCAGAAACTCATAGTGGCCCTGATGAGTTCTAAAGGAAGTCTTGGGAATGTCATCCTGTTTCATATGTATCTGGTGGTAGCCTGAACGAAGATCAAGTTTAGTGAAGAATTGGGCGCCACTCAATTCATCCAGGAGGTCATCAATGATAGGAATGGGGAATTTGTCTTTGATGGTAAGTTTGTTGAGGGCATGGAAGTCAATACACATTCGACAAGAACCTTATTTCTTTGGAACCATGATCACATGAGAATATTAGGAGCTTGTACTAGGGAGAATAATGCCTGTAATAAGGAGTTCCTGGACGATTTTCTCAATTTCATTTTTTTGGGAAACAGGGTGACGATACGGATGGATATTGGGAGGAAGGCTTCCGGGTACCAGGGGAATGGAATGATCATGAACACCATGGGAAGGAGGGATTCCTTGGGGAGTGGAAAAGACCAATTGGTGTTTAGAAAGGATGGCTTGGAGGTCTTGCGGAACCGAGGGTGTCTCTATTGCTTGCATGGCATGGAGTTCGGCGATAACACCATAATGACATTTTTTGAGAATATTTTCCATGCAATGGGAACTAATGATCTTAGGTGAACTGGATGTGATGCCTTGGAACTTATATTGGTGGCCCTACTGGTCAAATTTCATAGTTAAGTCTTTAAAATCCATGAGAATGGGACCCAAAGTCCTTAGCCAATCTACACCCAATACAGTGTCACAACCTCCCATGTCGATAGCAAACATATGGGATTTCAGGTGGTAGTCACCAATTTGGAGACACACATTTTCACAACGCCCTCCACATTTAATGGAACCACCATTGGCGATCATGATTTGGAAATTATTGACGGCATGGATGTAGCAATGAGTTTCTTAAGCAATGCGGTGATGAATAAAATTATGGGTGCTGCCACTATCAACCAGAATGATGACCTTCCGATGCTTGATGTAACCGATTAGCTTAAGTGTTTGGGGAGTGGAGAATCTAGTGAGAGCATTGAGGGAAATGACCGGTTCTACTTTGGGACTGTCTGAGGGAGGGGTTATGTCAGTGGATTTAGGTGACTCAGACACAAAGGGAGTTTCTACATCCTCTTATGAAATATCCTTGGACATGGCCATAAAAATCTTTTGTTCTTTACACTTGTGGCCCGAGAAATATTTTTCATCATAGTTATAACAAAGGCCTTTGAGTTGGCATTCATGCATTTCATCCCTGGTCAATTTTTGGATCTTGGGTGGAGCAGAGGGAGTAGTGGGATTTACTGGTTTAGGGTGAGGGATAAAGGAGGGTTTTCGGTTTTGAGAAGATACCACCTATTGTGCTTCTTTATCTGTTTTAGTAGCCCCCACCCAACTCTGAGGCTGAGCCATGAGGACATGGGCCCAAATCTCATCCTTGAGGCCACTGATAAAACACTCTCAGAAAAAGGCATCAGACATGCTCTTTGTTCTAAAAGCCAAGCGCTCAAAGGCAGCTATAAAGAATTACACTATTCCTAATTGTTTCAACTTTGTCAAATGGCCCAAATGGTTGGTGTCAGTGTCAAAGTGTTCATAAATCTCTGCCACAAAGTGTGTCCAAGAAATATACCCTTGACGAGAAGTTTTTCTCCTTTTGCCACCATTTCCAACGTTCTTGATATAGATGGAGAACACCATATCGGAGTTTGGCCAAGTCATTTGTAATGTCGTATAAAGAGAAATAATGTTCCATTTGGGTTACCAAACCAGTGGGGTCTGAGCCATCAAATTTGGTCACATCCACCCATGAAAGGCATAGGTCACGTTGAAAGTGATGGTTCTGAAAGTTATGGGAATGAGAGGACTGGTCACCTTTAGTATGTGGAGGTGAGGAAGAGGAAGGGTTATTTGTAGGGATATGCAGTTTGGTGCAGAGTGCCAAAAATACTGATTCAAGCTGGGTGGTGAGGTCTTGTTTGATTTCTTCCATTGAGGACTGCATGGTTGTATTGATGGTGAAAACATTGGCACTGAGTTGTTTCACTTCTTGTTGGGCCTCGATGAGACTAGATTGTAAGGTGTTGAAGCTAGCTTCCAAGTCTTGGCTACAGGTATGGGCCATGAGGATGGGGGAACTGAAAAGGGGTGGGCGGTGTAAAAAAAGTTTTCCAAAAAATATATATGGATGAATGTGATAAGGGCAAAGAGATGAATCCAATGGAATAGGTCTCAAACAATGGTGAAAAAAATTCCAAACTCATTGTTTTTTTTCTTTTTAATTTATTATTATTATTTCTAGTCCTACACTTGTGGAGTTATACTTCAGTCTGAAGAATACTGCAGAGACGAAATTCCCAAATGCTTAACCAGAAAGAAATGTGTATTTACTTGGCAAACTGAACACAGTTGCACAATAATAGATCTTGTCTGTTTTAATTTGTTTATGTTTCTGTCCCCAAGGGTTAGGTATTCAAGGGTTCTATAGACAAAAGTTTTCCTTGTGCTATAGCTATCTGATATACGTGCGGGGTCCAACAATAGTAATTGGCCCAATATCTCAGGGCACTAACTAAGGAGGATAGACCGTACCCTTAGCCGTACTACCTGACTACCCAGGTACTGGAGAGTATCTTCCTGAGTGTTGTTCTTGTTGACACTATAGTAGTCAGGCAACCGATCGGTTTATCTAAAGAGGGCTTCAGGTAATGGTCGATCCGTACATAGGTGTTGTTTGATGCGCTACCACTCGAAGGGGTACCAACAGGGGTTACAAGGGTAGCCAACAGATGTGGGCTTAAGTACCACTTGTATTTATTACATGTATGAATCCCTCAACCATGGGTTTATGCTCGAAACGATAAATCTCCGTGGCTTAAAGACGTCGGAATACGTCTCTACCCTGAAAAAAAAAATTAACCCACACTTTCTGCCAAGGAAAGTGATCTGATACCACTTGTAATATACCAGATGTAAAATGTATGTAGAACATAAATAAAATGCTAGTAATGACAGAATAAGAGTGATATAACCAAAACATTCACCACAATAACACTGAAATGATATGAGAATAATAATAGAAATAACACTTTGAATCTGAAAGAAATGTTCACGGGCCTCTTCGAGGGGGCAACCTCTAGTTGAGAAGAGCCATATTACAATAATATTTAAGTTAGGGTTCTCATACCCTCAACTCCTATGTATACTATCCCTGCTATATAAGTTGAATTTTCTATGCGTTCCACACTTAGAAGAATGCCTCTTGCTCATTAGGGAAGCACATGCGTCAGCCTATGGGGGCCACTTTGGGACCACAAAGACCACCCATCATCTACAACTCCATTTTCATTGGCCTTCCATGCAACCTCAAGTTGAAAACTTTATCAAAGCTTGTGCCTTATGCTCACAATCCAAGCCATCCAATTGGAAGCATGGGTTGTATCAACCACTTTCGCTTCCTTCTTGGCCTTGGGAGTCAATCTCAATGGACTTCCTAAGTGGACTTCCAACAACCCAAAAGAAACATGATGCAATCTGGGTAGTGGTATGTCGCTTCAGAAAAATGGCACTTTTTATCCCATGCACAAAGACTACTACAACAACGCAAACAACGAAACTCTATTTTCGTCATGTCTAGCCCCATTTTTGCCTTCCAAGTAGTATCATCTCAGACAGAGATTCTAGCTTGCTCGGTACATTTTGGAAGACCATATGGGCGCTATTGGCGTGCCATCTCAATTTTTCTACTGCATTCCATCCTCAAATGGATGACCAAACAGAGGTTGTCAACAGAGTCTTGGTGCATGCTCTCCTAACTCACTTTGGGCGCAACAAACAATGGGGCAATTACTTACACATTCTCCAGCATAGCTACAACAAGGCAACACATTCTTCTATAGGCTTTTCACCTTTTTAAGTTTGCTTGGACTTCCAACCAACATCTCCAACCGAGCTTCCACTCACTTGGGCTCCTCAAGGTACCTTCCATCAACAGAAAGAACAACTGTCAGCTCAACGATTTCTCCAACAAATTGCACAATGCCACAATGCAGTCACATCACCACTCAAAGCATCCCAAGATCATGACAAGCAACTTCGTGAAAAACAAAGAAATTTCATGGCCTTTAAACCGGGGGATAAAGTCTGGTTACACTTGGATAAGAAGCGCTTCAAAGGCTACCATCACAAGATTCTGCTAATGAGATATGGTTCATATACAATACTCAACAAGATTGGAGAAAATGCATATAGGTTGGATCTGCCACCACAACTAAGAATCCACAATGTCATTAATGTAAATCACTTAAAGTTGTCTGAGCCTTTTCTTTAGGAAGAACGAGTCACCATCACTCATCCACTGGACAACATTCTTGATTTCCAACTCCCATTGGCCAAAGACACTATACTGGACACTCGAAGTCGCTCTACAAGACACGAGACTTACACTTCATATGAGGTAGCCCGCCAAGGCCAAACTCCAGCTTAGGCAAAGTGGGTCACAACTGATGTATTCCACAACAAGTTTCCACATCTTCTCATGGAAGCCGGGACACTTCCATATCTAAACAGGGAGGAACTGGGCCAAGGAGGCCACCTAGGGGAACACCCACCTAGGGCGCACAAGTCAATCACCTAGGTGCAACACTTCTTCACCTTTTGATGAGGAGTTAAATATATGTAAAATAAATGGTTCCCTTGGTATATATGGTGAACTGGGACTAAAATAAAACATTCTTACATTTTCTTCTGAAGCCATGTGTCTTGGTTGTTTTCTTTTCTAATTTTTCATTTTACATTCACGACAATTTCGTTTTTAGGGTTTCTGAAGAATAACCAGTGCACCTTCCTTCATGGTTTCTTCGTGGTGACTCCATTTTCCATGCTTCCACCTCTGAGAGCAACCTTATTGCATTAGCTAGCCACTCTCTCAGGGAGAAAATCATTTCCTTCGAGTTTTCTGAGGTAGAAGGGAGGGCACACTAACTGGGGTTTGAGCCCTTGTTGGTTTCTTCTTTGTGGGAATGAAGTGAGTGCGCCCTCTTCCATGCTTGCACTGGGCTTCTTCCACTAATCCTCGGAGGTCACTCTGAGATCGCCAAAACCTCTTGGCCACTCTCGATTCACCTCGGTCTGGATTCCCATTTGGTTGGTCACCCAAACTAATGGTGTGCCCCTGTTCAGATTTGCACCCATGAGGAGAGTTTTTGGTTAGAAACCGAGCTATGACTTGCGTGGTCACCTTCTCCTATAGATCACCTTCTTGAATATATATATATATATATAGAGAGAGAGAGAGAGAGAGAGAGAGAGAGAGAGAGAGAGAGAGAGAGAAAGAGAGAGATAATGATAATTAAGAATTGTACATATATTTTAATAAAATCTATTTCAACTATAATATTTTTTTCCATTAAAAAAAATAAACTATCTACCTAACATATTATTTTATAAAATGACATACTATTTTATAAAGTGATAAAAGTTTAACAAACTATTTATATAAATTATATAAAAATAATAAAGTTAATAATTTTTTTTTCTAAAAATCATGTAAACTAAAATAACATAATAGCATTATTCTATAAATAGTCTTGAAGGATCATTTGTCTATACAGTGTGTTCTTAAGACACTCCTTCCCAAACCTTTCCTAACTTGTGTGTTGTCCTTTCCTATCTTGTGTGTTGTGATTGGTGTTTGGGCAGGTTCTACTGATAAAAACATTATTTTGTAATTAACCATAGAAATTGATTAATAAAAAAACATTATTTTATAATTAAATAATCATGATTATCATCATTTATATTAGTTTTATGAACTTTAATTATAATTTAAAAATATATAAAAAAATTAAAATCAACTTTTTAAATTAATATACAAGGATTTTTTCAAATTTATTTAGTACCCAAAAATAAAAATTTAGATAAAAAATATTAAATCCCATGAAATATTAACTAAAAGTCATAATACCATGAAAAGGAATAATATAATAACATAATTTTAAAAGTTATGATAAATATATTACCATCACATGTATTTCTGTTTGGTGACACTGATTCTAACTTGTCAAAATATGAAAGGTAAATAAAAAAAATAACTCTTCAAATTGAAACAGAACCATTTTCTTCACAAATTTCTTTCTTACCTAGAAAGTACATTTGCTTTTTGTTAACTAATAAATTGTTCACTAATAAAACAGACAAAGATTTCATATGATTTGAGATATAACCATGCTTTTCAAATTTCATGCTCGATGAGGATGCTTGGTCCCTTGACCAGGAAACCTGGTCCGAATGGAATCCACGAGGTACATTGTGATAAACCAGGCGTATATTTAATATGATTTGAAAGATGACCATACTTTGCAAATTTCATCCCTGCTGACAAAAGCTTTGTTGGCATTCGAATTTGGAGTCGCTAGGCATTCTTGGCTTGTTTTCAAGTAGGAAACAAAGACGTATATTTCATATGATTTTTCTTTGGCATTATGAAAAGCGGCCAAAAAGAAACTATAACGGCTATTAAATTTGAAATAATACGAAAGAAGCATATAACAGGTATTGAATGCGAAACTATACAGACAGGTGGGATATCGAAGTCTTCGATTCTCCGCTGTAACGGTAAGGTTAATCATGTAATCAAGAGATTTTATTTCGAGTAAAATATGAAGTTGAATCTAACTATTTCAGTGGTGCTTTGAATTTTGTATTATTCAAGTTTCATTCTAACTCATCCAAATACAAAAGCTTGAGATATTGATTTATTAAAATTGGAGATTGATTGGAAATTTAACGTGTTAAATTTCCCGAATTTCGAAAAAAAATCCTCCCAAAGCCTAAAGAAAGTCGCCTCAAGGAGGGAAGCTCTGCAAAGATAGCAGGTAAAAGCAGAATCATAGGAATCCGACAGAATTTATTGAAAAAGCAAATATAAAATTTGAGTGATTGAGTATATATAATTTGAGTTTTCTAAGAGTTTTTTAAGATGCTGAATTTATTTATGCATTAAAAATATTATTTAAATAACATTAAATTAAAATTTCTAAATAGATTTGAATGAAAAATTTCAAAAAAATCAAATGTTTAAACAAAATCCACATAATCAATTCTCACAAATAAAAAACAATCTATATTCAATCAAATCCCGTGATTCCAGGCGACAAGCCGCCGTCAAGCAAACCCCAACTTTAATTTTCGTCAAAGGTGCTCTCTAATTTCAGCCTTATATTCTGATTATGTCGACTCATTAAGGCATGCATATTCCCAAAAAAAAAATGAAAAAGAAAAAATTGACGTTGAAGTCGTATGAGAGAATACTGGAAGAGCGTTTTCAATCAATATCAATTTTACAAATCACAGAAAGTTGGAAGACTTCTCACTTGTGCTACGAGTAAAGCAGGCATAATATCTAATAAAATCAAATCAGAATGTTCAGTACAAGTGCTAGAGGCGGAAAGCCCATAGAATCAATACTACGCTCAATCAGACTGGAAAAATTTCGTTTTGACTACGAATGTTATTCCATTGGTATTTAAATCAGTACTAAACACGACTACCATACGCAGTCGTGTAATGCCAAGTATAAGAAGTTGAAAATTTAGGGTTTTTTAACTGATGCAACCAAGTGAAGGAATGATTAAGGTATCGAACACTTTTACGACTACATGATATTTATTATTGAATTATTTTGGATAATCCGTCCATACAAATAGAAAATAGCGATTTAAAAAGTGAAAAAATATATAATTTGCATGAGAGGTCATTCTACTTCTAAGTATGGACGAGATTGTATGGTTTGTGTTTAAAATGGTTAACCATCGAAATTTAAAAATATTTAATAAAAAATAAAGATATAATGGGAATAAAATGAGTGTAAATTTATTTTAACTAGATTGACATATGAAGTATTTATTAATCTCAAATTATCACATAAAATATATTTATTAATCACAAATTATCGCATATTAATTATTTTACCTAGATTGAGATGAAATATTTATTAATCTCCAATTATCACATAAGAAATATTTCTTAATCTCAAATTATCACATATTAATTATGAAAGAGATAGAAAATCTTGAATTTTATCTTGAACTCCAAAGGATTTGATTGCTCTCATCAATCCCTCTCACTAATCCCTCTCACTAGACATGTTTTCTCTCTACACCATCTTAGAGCATGATACCATTACCTCTGATACCATAATAACATTTCCATCTTAGAACCATAATAACATTCAACAGAAAACTAGAGGAACAAACGCACAAACGTGAGACTAATTCATGAACCTGAGAAACGAGATGGTTCAGCTTGTTCATCTTCTACTATGAACAAACTCCGTAAAAACATCCACGTGAATAGGTGGTTGAGCATCTAGCGTTTGGGATTTTAGTTGCGATAATTATGTCGAGGACATGCTTTACGGTCATAAACGTTTCTAAGATCATCTAATCTTAAAGCTGCCGTTCTCGCACCACAGTGAAATATCGTTGTTCATTTCAATCTTCCCTTTTAATATAGCAGTTAAATTGCAATCTAGTTAGTATTTAGTTTTAAGCTTAAAGTGTCATTTTGTTTCAAAATAATATCTAAAATTCATTTTGATTAGTTAAGAACTAAAAGTTTTCTAAGTTGCTCGAAAATGCTCTAAAAATGAAGAAAATAATTATGGGAATTCTCCTCTAATTACTAGAAAGGCGTATACCTATTGACAATGGGCAGATTTAATAGGGGTTTAGTGCTTAATAAGTTTTCTATGGACAGGATTAAATATGGCTGGGATATTCTTAGTAGTCACACAAAATAAATGGCTGTGATTTCAATCATTAACTTTCTAGCTATTATAAAGACATCCGTTTATGTGTTTACTTTTTAACATTTACCTAATCATGTTTAAAAATTACTTTGATAGCTAACTCATTGCCACCTAAGTGATTAACAAAAATTAAAATATTAACACCAAATAAATGAAGCTCAACCGTTTATTTGTTAATCAATAATAAAATTTAATATATTTTTTTAAGGATTCTTTTCATCTTATCAACCTTTCGGTGTTGATTAGCCACAATTATGTGGCTGTGCTAGTAATTAATTCCAACAATATACAAAGACGTGGGACAGAAAAAGAACTAATTGACATAGTATTGATTTAACCCCCCACTCTCTCCTATTAACTTTCAACATCATCCTCTCTGCATTTAGGGCAAGACCTTTCTCATCCTTGAAAGAGGATTTATATGTTAATGCTTTAGGGGTTTTGTTGAACAACTCTGGATAAACCCTAGGTTTAAAACTTCTCATTTAAAAAAAAAAATGGAATGAGTGTAAACATAGATTAAAAACACATAGCCTTTATGAAAAGAACTAAAATATATAAAAATTAAATATAATTTCAATAAGCATAGCATCAACAAAGAGTCCATATTAAGTAGACCATATATCTTAAACCTCATCTTGTGCTATTTTAGGCAATTAGTTATTAATACACAAGGATTCCTCATAATCCTCCCAAGTCAAATGTGTGAAAATTTCTTCTTTTACATCCAATTCATGTCCTCAAAATCTTCTTTAGTAAGAAATTCATCCACACATTAGTATTTTTATTTATCAAAGCATGTTGAATATTGTGCTATTCTAGATTAACTATTATTGTAAAGTATTTATTGATATCTATATCTTGTTAATTACTTTCAACTCAATACATTTGTTTAATACAAATATATAACATTTTTTTTAAAATATTGTGTATTTATTTAAAAGATTTAAAAAAGTGACATCCACATCATTTTGAATATTTATCTAATAATAATTTTGTAACAAAATTGTTCTATTGTATATTTTAAAAGAGAATTGAAATTTTTTATTAAACTATTACAATATATATTCTAAAATTAAATATTGAAATTTTTATTTAAACTATTATAACAAATATTTTAAAATGAAATATTATACATATGTTTTAATATGATGATGATGATGATTAACGTCCATTAATACAGAATTGGTTTATCAGACCTTAAGAGGATAAGTGATTACTTGTGATTTTTTAGAATTTTGTTTCTATGCTCGAAAAACATTAAGAGAATCTTTCAAGATCACCATATTTTTGTTGAGTTAAGAGGTTAGGAAGGTTGGTAGTGTAATAAATATTTTGAAAATGAGATCTAATATGGGTATAAGCTGGACAATCTAAGAGGAAGTTTTTTTCATCTTCAACCTTCTTAGTGTCACAAATGTGGCACACTCTTTCATCCCATGGCATTTTAGGAATTGAGCAACACCTAGTTTCACTATGGAGCTGGTGAGAATTTGTTCTTATCTTAACAATGCTTATTTTTTTCTTTACACTTGGGAAAACAGATAGATAATTTCGATCTTCTAGATTTTGAATGATTACATCTTTATAATACCTTAATTTTCTTTTTTCCTCTAACTCTTTATCACACCACATTTTTTCCTTAAATTTTGATTTGACGTTTTTTTTAATAGTATCTTTATTCCGCAAAATGGATTCTTCCATGATTCCTCAATAGTTTAGCCAAGATCGGGCATCTTTATGCCATCCTTGCTTGAGTCGATGGTGGTTATGACTTGATTTTGAAGCAATTTTAGGTAGCCTCTTGTCTTCCATGTTTTTTAACTTGTTCTTATACATTAGGTATCTAGTCATAGCCATGCTCTCAATGGGGGAGAGGATTATTTCTAAGAGGAGGATGGGATAGGGTGTATTTCCTTTAATTTTGAGATTACAGGTTATAAAATTCTTGTATTTGCTATATCTTTCTATAGGATTCATGAGAGATACTACAGCCCCAGACTTCACATCCATATAGTTTATTTCAACTATAATAATTTCTAACTATTTACATAATATATCATTTTACATTATCAAATATAGGTCATTCTTCAGATCCATTCCTACGATGATCTATGCCAAGATCCATATCTCTGCAGATATTCCCTCATATGACCCACCTTTTCAAATCGAAGGTGAAACTTCCTCTCCTTTGCAGAATTTTCAGCCCCATCACTTTCAGCGTGACCTACGCCTTCCGCGTGTGGATGTGACCAAATTTGATGGCTCAGATCCTACTGACTCGATAACTCAAATGGACAATTATTTCTCTTTATATGGCATTACAAATGAGTTGGCCAAACTCCGTGATGGTGTTCTCCATCTAGATCAAAAACGTTGGAAATGGTGGCAATGGAGAAAACATGGTTGCCAAGGGTATGTGGCTTAGACACACTTTGTGGAAAAGATTTATGAATGCTTTGACACTGAAACCAACCATTTAGGCCATTTGACAAAGTTGAAAAAATCTGGCATAGTGGAAGACATTATAACAGCTTTTGAGCGATTGACTTTCCATACAGAGGACATGTCTGATGCTTTTTTCTGAGAATGTTTAATAAGTGGCCTCAAGGATGAGATTTGCGCCCATTTCCTCATGGATCATTCTTAGAGTTGGGTGGACACTACTAAAAGAGTTGAGGAAACACAACAGGTTGTCTCTTCTCAAAACCGAAAACCCTCCTTTATTCACTCACTGTCACTCCTCCTTCTACTCCACTAAAGATCCATAGATTGACGAGGGCATAAATGTTGAATGCAAACTCAAAGGCCTTTGTTATAATTGCGATGAAAAATATTTCCCTGGGCACAAGTTTAAGGAACAAATTTTTTTTATGGCCATCTCGGAGGATGTTTCTGAAGACGATGTTGAGGCTCCCATTGTGGTTGTGTCACCTTAACCCACTGACATGACCAATCCCTTTGACCCTTCCGAAGTAGAACCAGACATTTCCATAAATTATCTCACTAGCTTCTTTGCTCCACAAACCCTTAAGATGATTGGTTACATTAAGCATAGGAAGGTCATCATTCTTATTGATAGTGGAAGCACCCATAATTTTATTCATCTCCACATTTACAAAGAAACTAATTTCTATATCCATGCCATCAATAATTTTCAAATCATGATTGCCAATGGTGGGTCCATGAAATGTGAAGGGCGTTGTGAAAATGTGTGTCTCCAAATCTGTCAGTACCTAATGAAATCTCATATGTTTTCTATTGACATGGGCGATTGTTTGTTGGGTGTAGAATGGCTAAGGACTTTGGGTCCCATTCTCATGGATTTTAAAGAATTAACCATGAAATTCAACTAGAAGGGCCAACAATATAAGTTCCAAGGCATCATCGTCGGTTCCTCAGAGATCATTATCTCCCATCACATGGAAAAACTGTTTAAAACAGGTCATTATGGCATTATTGCACAACTCCATGCCATTCAAGCCATTGAGACACCCTCTATGCTGCAGGACCTCCAATCCATCCTCTCTAAACATCAAGTGGTATTTTCCACTCCTGAGGAACTCACTCCCTCCTGTGGTGTTCATTATCATTCCATTCGCCTTGTACGTGATAACCTTCCTCCCAATATCCGTCCCTATCATCATCCCTTTTCCCAAAAAAATGAAATTGAGAAAATTGTTCAAGAATCGCTCATCAGTTTTATCTGTCCTAGTACGAGCCCCTACTCTTCTCATTTGGTCATGATGATACAGGTGGATATCGGTGGGCACCCATGTTTTCCAACTATATCAAAACCGTTTTCTGACAATTTTGGTAATTTACTATTTTTAGCAGTTTTTAACTTTCGGGGCAATTTTGAGGCCCTAAATGACATTTTTGGGAAAACAGGGAGCAATATGGGATTTCTTTCGATATTTCCCCCAAAAATTTTCTCCTCGAAGATACCTTTCCAATGGGTTATCATGCACCTAAAATGGAGATCGTATGCAAAAGTTACGACCCTGGGAAGTTGATGTACTAACTTACCCAAACGGGGCACACATGACTTTTGGCGCTTCATCTCCTAAGGTTAGGTTTTTGGATGTCTAGGGTTTTTGGAATTCCCTGTTTATTGTAAAAGTACCTTCAGAGCCTCATTGTAATCATCTTTTTGTGAATGTGAGTAGCCGTCACATCTCTTCTCAAAGATGAGCTGGCACCATTCTAGCGAGTCTTTCACTCTATATTTTTACAGTCTCTGTACATTTCTTTCATTAATAGAAATTGTGTATTATTGCATATTTGTATTTATGGTTGCATCTATGATACATTTCCATTATATTATTGCATGTCTGCAATATCTTTGTGCATTTCGTTATTATATCTCCACTCTCATTTCGTGTTGAAAATAATCTGGATCAGTGGTATCAAAGCAAGCTTCTCTTGATCGTTTTTTTAGTGCATGTCCCCAACGAGGTCCGAGTATAGATATTTGGGTCTCAAGCTTGTCTCTCTTGAAGACAATCGCTCTCGCATGACCACGAAACCCTCCATGGCGGAAGAAAAGAAAAACGACAGAGGAAATGATCTTATAAATCTATTGCTTGAGAAAGCTCTCACACGACAAAGGGACGGAATGATAGAGAATTTTTCCCACATCTTTTAACACCTACCAATAGCAACAGGCACATCTTCATCAAACAACCACTTTGGAAGCACCTCTCCTTTCAAGGTACAGATTAATTTTGATATTCCCATATTTGAAGGTCAGATAGATGTGGATGCCCTAGACAAATGGTTAAATCTTCTAGACGATTATTTCTCTGTTCACCATTTTTCCAACACGGAAAATATAACCTTAGCACTCCTTAAAGCTCTCCCCCATGTCAAACATTGGTTGGAAACTTACTGGGAGAAAAGTTCCATAGAGGATTTTGGAATATATGGGGCCGAGCCCACTTGGGATTTTTTTGTGGATGCGGTAAAGGAACAATATTACCCTATTGGAAACTATGAGGAATAGTACATGAGATGGACCACACTGCAGTAAGAGAGTGGCCAAGCATTTCTAGATTTCACCAATACCTTCCATACCTTGCACACCAAGATGGGTATCAAAGACTTCGAACGACATTTGGTTTTGAAATACCATGGGGCTCTACACAGATACATCCAAACTGAAATGGATTTTTTGGCCCAAAATAAATTACTCGTAGGTTGGTAGGTAGATGGCTCCTCAGGAATTAATGAGGGATGGGGGAAGTGAACCACCCATCCATAGGAGCTAGGGCCTGACCACCGCGAGGGAAATCATGCCACACACAACCTCACAAAGGGGAAATGCATGGTCTCAGCTCGGGGGTGGCTAGTGGTAAATCTGTTGGGAGTCACTGAGCCTATGGCTTGGTGGAAACGAGCACCCCTCTGAGCAGTTGCATCACCTCTAGTGTTATTTCTGATAAGTGTTATTTGAAGCTAATGCCATAATCACATGTTCAATTTTATGTGCTTGTAAATAGTTCTGAATAGAAGTGTTTACCTAACGTTTGATTTGATAGAATGGATGCCTATGTATGCTTACATGCCATAGTCATTTTCTTCACATATGATTAAGTCTGGGACATGAGATCGCTCCACCAAGAATTGTCTTATTTTCTTAGTTTCTTGTAATATTCTGGGAAGGCCCCTTGAGAGTACTCTTTTCCAAGAATTACCCCATAAACATTGTAACCGTACTGAACCTTACTAGAGACTTGATTAAGATCAGACATAATTGCCCAAGAACCGTCTGAGGGTTCATACAATCCGGGTCTGGAACCCTTATGCAAGAAAGAGTAGCTTTCTAAGGTCTCGGGGTCATGGGAGCCCAAAGCTCCTAGAGTTTGAACTTCGTGATTGAAGCTCAGAAGGGATAGTGAGATTTGAATATTGAAAGAAAACACCCTATTGCTTGGTAAATGAACGATCGAAATCCTTTCAATAATACCCCAAGCCTATCAACACCGACAGATCTAGAGAAGGAGCATAGGCGTTAACAACTCACCCTTTCAGCCTTCACAAATAGAAATGTGATCTGGACCGTTGGATCACTCACAAAATCTCATTTCATGGATTCACGAGTTGAAGGGTTAAAACCCTTGCCTCAATATTCGCGAGGCCATGAAAGGCGAAGTCCCAAAGAGGCAAAAGAATCTAAGCCGTTTGTTTGAGAGTGGCTGCGTGTCGCGAGATTTCCCATATCGGGGATTCAGACATCGAGAGCCATAGAGGGAAGTCTTTCGACCTCGCGAGCGGAGAAGTTGCGAGATGATCATAACCGTCCATGTTGGAGGACAGGTGGTAGAGATATGACCATTTCACGTATCGAGGATTCATGAGTTTGGAGTTGGAAGACCAGACTCTTGGAGTCATGAAGTCTCGAGTCGCAAGATCGCTATGTGATCTGGGCCATTGATCAAAGAGGAAAGACAACCGTGGGATCTGACCATTTCGCGTATCGAGGGTTCGTGAGTTTGGAGGTGGAAGACCAAAGTGTTAGAGTCGCTATGTCCTGAATAGCGAGAAGTAGGAGCAACCATTGAGTCAGGACCTCCTAGCCATATTGCATATTGGGGTCTTGGAGGTTGAGGGGAATCATTTTTGACTGTAGAAGTCCTGAGCTTGCGAGTTGCGAGAGCTTGTGAAACACGTGGCATCTCTGCTTGGTGGGACCCACGTGGTTGATAGGTGGGATGACGATAAGATTCCCAGAGAGAGAGAGAAGTGGTGATAGGTGATTGACATGTGTCGTTTGAAATGGGAGTCAACATCCTGTTGACTTCTCGTACTTTGGGTATTCATAAGAAAGGAGCATAAGGGCCCAACAACTCAAGTCACGAAGTTGAAAGTCCCGAGAATCCTGGAAAGGAATCAACGCCCTATTGACTTCTTGCATCTCGGGGATTCGTGAGATAGCAACATGAAGGCTCAATGCTCCAACTCGTGAGGTTACAAGTTGCGAGAAGTTCAAAGAGGAAGTCAACCGTTGCTGACTTTTGCATCTCGGGGTTTCGTAAAAGAAGGGCCCAGAGGTTCAACCTTTCAACTCGCAAACTTGTGAGTTGCGAGAAAGTCTAGTGGCTAGCCCTAGACGATGGTCACATGTGGAGAGCACTAATAAGGAGGGGCCATACCATATCGGAATCTTGAGTATCGATGACTAGTGAAGAAAATTCGAGGGTCTTCGACTCACGACTTGCAAGATCGGGAGATGTGAAAGGCACTTGCATTTAGCCGCGTATGTGGTCCTGTCGAGACAGGGACTAAAGAAAGGGAGCTAGTGCCTTGTCATTAAGCGATGGGTAGATCTGGAGGGCCAGAATCTGCGAGCCCAGATCTACGGCCAGAGTTTTATTTCAGTGCCCCGTCGCCATTCTACCATTAATATTTGACTCACTTGTATCATTGAGTCGCGAAACATGAAAAGGCGCCTAGTTTGTTTGGCCAGTGGTCCTAACCCACGATCATGGGGAGGTGAATAGGAAAGAACTAGCCTGCGCTAGGCCCCCATAGGACTTCGAGGATTTTTTCCCCTGAGGAAAAGTGAAAATTTTATTATTCTGTAGTGGGTGTGTTAGAAATTGGTATCAGAGCATGGTTACAACACTCGGCCTGCTTGGGCTCATGAACGAGTTGTGAAGAAGCTCTGTTTGGAACACTCTTAAAAAGAGTAACCCCTTGTCTTAACGTTCCTAATCAAAAGACGAAGTTAAGAATGAAAAACCCTATTATGTGTGTACATGTGAAAATATGAATTATGTACTGGTTATAAATAAATATAAATATTGACTAACAACAAGCGTTTTTCCTTTTGCACAGAAGTAGAAGATCAACTGTGGGAAATTATCAACGCATAGTATGGTGACTCACCAAGAAATGGGATAAGGCTCCCACAATAGAGACGAAGAGTCTGATGAAAAGAGAGCAGTAGGGAACCCTCCAGATCTAGCCGAGATTGTGAGGAGTCTCATGGTCGAATTACAAAGCTGCAAGGATGACAATGAAAGGATGATGAAAGAACAAGAAAAGAAAACAGAAATTAACGCAATTTTACTGCAAATTTTATCCGATCTACAAAGACAAATGCAGCATGAACCTGAAACTCAGAAACATGGTCATATTAGTGGCCACACTAAGAGGAGCACCTCGAAAAAGGTCCACCCCAAAGGTAAAGGACCAGTGCCGAGTGATTCCTCTGAGAAGGAAGCTAGCGATTCAGAAGGATCTTCTAGCAGTAGAACCAGTTCCTATTCCCAAAAGAAACAAAAGAAGAAAAATCCTACCAAAGGTCGAAAATTCAAAGAATTCACAAAGGCCAAACCACCCTCCTTCGATGGTGAAACAAAGAAGAGAGAGGAAGCAGAGGCCTGGCTGCTTGGACTAAAGAAGTATTTCAGAGTCAATGACTTTTCAGAGAATATGAAGGCCCAAGTGGCCACCTTCAACTTGAATGGAAAGGCTTCCATCTGGTGGGAAAACCTTAAGAATATGAAAGGGGTTCGCGAAGAGGACCTGTCTTGGGAACGGTTTGAGAAATACTTCTGAAAGAAGTATATGTCGGAAAAGTATTTCAATGAAAAGACTAAAGAGTTTTATGAACTCAAACTGGGACAACTTACTATAGAAGAATATGTCAACAAATTCCTCGATTTGTTGAGGTATGTGCCCTATATCAAGGCAGAAAAGGCAAAGGTGCAACGCTTCATCAATGGACTACCTAAGGACTATCGGAATATAATTAAATTTGATGAGCTAGAGACTCTAGAATACACTATTCGAAAGGCAACCTATTGTCATGAATAGTTTGGGCATCGAGCAGAACCTCACGAAGGATGGAAACAGAAGAATAGTTCTAGATTTTAGAAAAAGAGAATTAAATCCCGTGGATTTAAGAACTACAAGAAGAACCCAAGAATGAACTTTCAGCCTCGAGTATGCACCAGCATAATTTTCCCTCCTTGAGCAGAAATAAGACTTCTGGACCCATATCAGTGAAGACTAATAACCCAAAGAGAGAACCTTTGAAATGATGGGGTTGCGGAGAAGAACATATCCTAAGATACTACCCACATCGACAACAGAATAGTCAGAGAATTTATAACATACAGGAAGCTACTACCGTCAATGATGTGGCCAGGAGTGTGCCACAAATTTATGCATCCTTGGATAATAACCAAGCCGACCACCAAGCTTCAGTAGTGGAAATAGAAGGTATGATTTCCAATCATTTAGTGTCTGTTTTAATTTACCCTGGTTCAAATTTGAGTTATAAAGCCCCTAAAGCTGTTGATAAGTGTAAACTATAGCCACAAAAACATACCAAGCCATGGTTGGTACAGTTAGCCACTGGCACCGAAAGGAGGATAGCAGAAGTCATACCAACCTACCAATTAATTTTGGGTGAATTCCCCATCCAAGCAACCCTTAACAACCCCTAGGGTCATATGATCTATTGATTGGTATGGATTGGCTAGCTTCCCATAAAGCCAGATTAGACTGTTACCATAAGACCTTAGAATGTGTAACTAAGGAAGGGAAGAGGATAACCCTTCAAGGGATCCAAAAACCTATATGCGTGAGACAAATATTACCTCTGAAAATGAGAAAGTATTGGTGAAAGGGATGTACCCTATATGCAATACAGGTGTTGAAAACAATCGAAGATGACAAATCAAGCCCTGACAATCACCCGATCCTGAGAGAATACAAAGATGTGTTTCCGAAAGAGGTACTGGGTCTACCTCCGAGGGATAGAGACTTCTCGATAGAACTTTCACTGGGAGCGATGCTGGTGTCTAGGACACCCTACCGGATGAGCACATCCGAGTTAGTTGAACTCAATATGCAATTAAAGGAAATGATGGATAAAGGCTATATTCGACCCAGTGTGTCTCCGTGGGGAGCACCAGTCCTGTTCGTGAAAAAGAAGGATAGTACCCTTAGACTATGTATAGATTATAAACAACTCAATAAGGTAACCATAAAGAACAAGTACCCCTTTCCTAGGATCGATGACTTGTTCGATCAATTGGGGGGTGCGTCTATTTTCTCAAAGATTGATTTGAGGTTGGGATACCATCAAGTCCGAATCAAGGGTGAAGACATCCATAAAACTACCTTCCGAACAAGGTATGGTCATTATGAGTTTGTGGTGGTGCCATTTGTATTGACCAATGCCCCTGCCACTTTTATGTGCTTGATGAACAATTTACTCAACAAATTCCTGGACAAATTTGTACTTATTTTTATTGACGATATATTAATTTACTCCAAGAACAAAAAAGAGCATGAGGGGCATCTTAGACTTGTGCTGCAAGTGCTAAGAGAACATCAGCTCTATGCCAAATTCAGAAAATGTGAATTCTTCCAGAAGCTAATACATTACTTAGGCCATGTTCTCTCCGAAGAAGGAGTAGCGGTAGACCCTAACAAAATCAGGTCTATCATGGAATGGCCTACCCCAAAGGATGTTTCGGATAGTAGATCCTTTATGGTATTAGCAGGATACTATAGGAGATTTATAAAAGGATTCACCAAGATTGGTTGTCCAATCACTGCACTCTAGAAGAAGGGGACAAAATTCCTGTGGACACAGAAATGTGAAGAAAGATTTCAAACCCTGAAACATCTACTGAATCATGTACCCGTGATGAAAATCGCCGACCCAGAAGATGACTTCCTCGTGTGCACAGATGCCTGTAAGGAAGGGATCGAAGGAGTCCTTATGTAGAAAGGGAGTGTGATCTACTATGAATCCTAAAAATTGAACGAGCATGAAGTCAACTATGTGACCCATGATCTAGAACTGGTTGCCATAGTGCATGCCTTGAAAATGTGGAGGCATTACCTCCTGGGAAGAAAACTTGTACTTATGAAAGATCACTGTGGATTGCGATACCTGTTTAATCAACCAAAGATCAATGCTAGACAAGCTAGGTGGATGGCCCTCCTTAGCGAGTTTGATTTTGAAATCAAGCACATTAAAGGAAAGGAAAATAGGGTGGTTGATGCCCTTAGCAGTAGTATGAAAACAATTCACCTGGCAGTGATGAGTACCTACGAGACAAATGTCAAAGAAAGGATAAAAAATGCACAAGAAACAGATCCCTTCGTCTAGACCGTGACCATGTACCTACAGCAAGAACCCACCGGAGTAAAATATGAAGGCTATCAGATGACCAAAGGAGGTCTTCTCTCTTACAGGAATAGATTTTATATTCCAGCGTGTGACGACTTGAAGAGGTTCATTATGGATGAACTAAATAAAAGACCCTATACTGGTCATCCAGGATACCAGAAGATGATCACTGCCACCAGGAAACAATTTTATTGGCCTGGATTGAAGAAAGACATAGCCGAGTACCTAGCCAAATGCATAGAGTGCCAACAGGTTAAAGCAAAACATCGACACCCAACAGGATTATTGCAACCTTTACCAATCCCAGAGTGGAAATGGGAAACCATCTCCATGGATTTCATCACTGGATTACCAACCTCAACCAAACATAATGATGCCATTATGGTGGTGGTGGACAAATTGAAAAAGTCTTCTCACTTCATCCCCGTCAATTCGACCTGTAAGTCAATCGATATCACCCAAGTATTCATGAAAGAGATATTCATACTACATGGTATGTCGAAAGAGATCGTGTCTGACAGAGACATGAAATTTACTTCCAAATTTTGGAAATCACTGATGGTTGGTTTAGAGACCAAGTTGTTGTTTAGCACCACCTATCACCCTCAAACCGATGGAAAGACAGAAAGAATGAATCAAATACCTAAAGATATGTTAAGGATGCATGTAATGCATCAACCCAAGAAGTGGGAAGACTACCTGCCACTGGTATAATTTGCCTACAACAACAACTACCAAGCATCCTTAAAGATGAGTCCCTTCGAAGTCCTCTATGGTAGACCGTGTAACACTCCAGTCAGCTGGAGTAATCATGTAAATAGGATTTCTTTTGGACCCGACATGTTGAAAGAAATGGAACAGCGGGTGACTCAAATAAAACAAAACCTAAAAGTCGCTCAGAACTGACAGAAAAGTTATGCCGACCAAAAGAGAACTCCAAGAGAGTTCAAGACGGGAGACCATGTATATCTCATAGTTAGGCCCAGGAAGAGTTCCCTGAAAATGGGAGCTTGTTCCAAGTTGGCACCTCGGTATTGTGGACCCTTTGAGGTTCTAGATAGAGTGGGACCTGTAGCCTATAGGCTAGCACTTCCTCCCACAGTAAAAGCACATAATGTTTTCCATGTTTCATTATTGAAGAAATATGTACATGATGCTAATCATATAATTGACTGGTCTGTGATCCAGGTGGAACTAGAGGGAGAATTTCTACCAGAACCTCAGTGCATATTAGATAGAAAGGAAACCCTGCTCCGGAACTGAACCATTGCATAGGTCAAGGTGAAGTGGAGACATTTTGGCCCAGATGAGGCTACGTGGGAAATGGAGGATGCCATGAGACAGACATATCCGATTTTGTTTACCTCTATACATGCATGTCATGTTGATAGATAAGAACATCGAGGATGATGTTCCTTTAAGGGGGATGGAATTGTAACACCCTGTTTCCCCCAGTTTGTAAAACTAATTATACTGGCCAAGAATTGTGGCAAACTCAAAAGTGTGAATGTGTGATGTGAATGGACCTTGTGAAAAAGGTTGATGAATGTGAATAATATTATGAATGTATATATATATATATATATATTGTAGAATTGTTGAGAGGGGATATGCTGAAAAAGAGACCACGATAGTTGAAGAAAGGTGGTGGAAGGCACCTAGAAAGGAGGCATTAGCTTCCACTGAAACCAATACCATATTTGGACTTCATTGGCCCGAAGAACCAAGAGAGGCTCACTGACTTGAAATAAATTACTCGCAGGTTGGTAGGTAGATGGCTCCTCAAGAATTAATGAGGGATGGGGGAAGTGAACATCCCATCCGTAGGAGCCTCGAGCCTGATCACTGCGAGGGAAATTGCGCCACACGTAACCTCACAAAGAGGAAATGCGTGAGGAAGAAGCGTAGAGGGCAGACGCGAGGGAAGGAGAAAGAACTCTGGAGATATGCAGAGTGGGTGATAGCAAAGAAGGGGGAGAGTAACCCTCGTTCTCGGTCACTAGAAAAACGAGAGGCAGTCTCACAACATCGTGGTCTCAACTCGGGGGTGGCTAGTGGTAAATCTGTTGGGATTCGTTGAGCCTAAAGTTGGGTGGAAACGAGCACCCCTCTCAGCAGTTGCATCACCTCTGGTGTTATTTCTGATAAGTGTTATTTGAAGTTAATGCCATAATCGCATGTTCAGTTTTATGTGCTTGTAAATAGTTCTGAATAGAAGTGTTTACCTAACGTTTGATTTGATAGAATGGATGCMTGTGTATGCTTACATKCCATAKTTKTTTTCTGCACAAATGATTAAGTCTGGGACATGAGWTCGCTCCACCGAGAATCGTCTTATTTKCTTAGTTTCTTGTAATATTCTGGGAAGGCCCCTTGAGAGTACTCTTTTCCGAGAATTACCCCATAAACCTTGTAACCGTACTGAACCTTACCAGAGACCTGATTCAGATCATGGATAATTTCCCGAGAACTATCTGAGGGTTCATGCAATCTGGGTCTAGAACACTTATGCAAGAAAGAGTAGCTTTCTAAGGTCTCGGGGTCATGGTAGGCTGAAGCTCCGAGAGTTTGAAGTTCATGCTTCAAGCTCATAAGGGATAGCGAGATTCGAATATAGAAAGAAAACACCATATCGCTTGGTAAATGAATGGTCAGAATTATTTCGAGAATACCCCAAGCCTATCAACACTGACGGATCTAGAGAAGGAGTGTAGGCGTTAACACCTCGCCCTTTCATCCTCCGCAAATAGCGATGTGATCTGGGCTGTTGGATCACTTGCGAGATCTCATTTCGTGGATTTGCGAGTTGAAGGGTTAAAACCCTTGCCTCAAGATTCATGAGGCCATGAAAGGCGAAGTCCCGAAGGGGCGAAAGAATCAGAGCCATTCATCTGAGAGCGGATGCGTGTCACGAGATCGCCCATATCGAGGATTCGAACATCGAGAGTCATAGAGGGAAGTCTTTCAACCACGTGAGCGGCAAAGTCAGGAGAGGATCAGAACCATCCATGTTGGAGGATAGGTGGTAGAGATCTGACCATTTCATGTATCGGGGATTCATGAGTTTGGAGTTGGAAGACCAGACTCTTGGAGTCACAAAGTCCCAAGTCGCAATATGGCGATGTGATCTGGGTTGTTGATCAAAGAGGAAGGAAATCTATGGGATCTGACCATTTTGCGTATTGGGGGTTCGTGAGTTTGGAGGTGGAAGACCAAACCCTTGGAGTCGCGAAGTCCCGAATAGCGAGAAGTAGGAGTAACCATTGAGTCATGACCTCCTCGCCATATCGCATATTGGGGTCTCGGAGGTTGAGGGGAATTAGTTTTGACTGTAGAAGTCTCAAGATTGTGAGTTGCGAGAGATTTTGCAACCCGTGGCATGTTCGCTTGGTGGGACCCACGTGGTTGATAGGTGGCATGACAATAAGATGCCCATAGAGAGGAATAAGTGGTGACAGGTGGTAGACATGTGTCGTTTGAATTAGGAGTCAACATCCTGTTGAATTCTTGTACTTCGGGTTCTCATAAGAAAGGAGCATAAGGGACCAACAACTCAAGTCGTGAAGTTGCAAGTTCCGAGAAGCCCAGAAAGGAGTCAACACCTTGTTGATTTCTCACGTCTCGGGGATTCGTGAGATAGGAGCACGAAGGCTCAATGCTCCAACTCGCGAGGTTGCGAGTTGCGAGAAGTGCGAAGAGGATGTCAACCCTTGTTGACTTTTGCGTCTCGGGGTTTCATAAAAGAAGGGCCCAGAGTTTCAACCTTTCAACTCGCGAACTTGCGAGTTGTGAGAAAGGCTAGTGGCTAGCCCTAGCTAGTGGTCATGCGTGGAGAGCGCTAATAAGGAGGGGCCATACCATATCAGAATCTCGGGTATAGGTGAGTGGTGAAGAAAATTCGAGGGTCTTCGACTCACAACTTGCGAGGTTGTGAGATGTGAAAGGGGCTTGCATTTAGGCGTGTATGTGGTCCTATCAAGACAGGGACTAAAGAAAGGGAGCTAGTGCCTTGTCGTTAAGTGGTGGGTAAATCCGGATGGCCAGAATCTGTGCGCCCAGATCTATGGCCAGGGTTTTATTTTGGAGCCCCCTCTCCATTCTACTATTAAGACTTGACTCACTTGTATCGTTGAGTCACAAAACACAAAAAGGTGCCTGGTTTGTTTGGTCAGTGGTCCTAACCCACGATCACAGGGAGGTGAACAGGAAAGAACTAGCTTGCGCTAGGCCCCCGTAGGACTTCGGGGATTCTGTCCCTTGAGGAAAAGAGAAAATTTTATTATGCCATAGTGGGTGTGTTACAGTGTTGCTTATATGTATATGTTGTTAAAATCGTGCATAAATTTAAGCACCAGAACAAACAAAAGTTTGGGTCTGCAAATCCACAACAACCAAAGTATGGAAAATACGTCCCTAACAAATAGTCTCCCGAAAAGCAGTCCAAGCCACACAAAAAGAAGGTTCACGGGAAGACAAAGAAGGACACCAGAAAATGGTGTGATTTCCATAAAAGCCCCGGGCACAACATTGATGAATTTCTCTCAAAACAGTCATTAGTGACCGAGATTAAAGACAATGAGCAGAACCCTGTTTCAGAATCTGATTCTGAAAATACTGGTAAAAGATAGATCATCGATGCAGACCCCACTCCTATTGTCACAACCACATCAATTCAACCAGAAGAGCCAACATATCCAGAAGAGGGGGAGTGCATTTTTCATTCACAGATGTGGGTGAAGGGGAACCCACTACATTTTATTGTTGATAGTGGAAGCCAAAAGAACCTCATCTTAGCAGAGGTCATCAAACAATTGGGATTGTCGACAACATCACACCCACAACCATACAACATTGGGTGGCTTCGCTAAGGATGATATCTTTGTGTCAGCCAACAATTTCAATTGTCGTATGGCATCCAACCCTTCAAGCATGAGGTGTTATGTGATGTTCTCTTGGGCCAGCCATATATGTGGAGACATCATGTTGTTTATGAGTCTCGACCCCGCCGTGTCATTGTATCTCTAGGGGGTCATCTCTACAAAATACCAAAGGTAGTTCCAACTATCGTTCCACCTAAACAGTGCCCAAAGGTAGTATCTCATACTGCAAAATTTAGCTTCTTCAAAATATGTTCAAAAGGGGAACAAAATAACACTGCAACCACTACAGTCTCGCCCCAAGAACCTTCTATCCAACAGAAGAAGGTCGACAAGGTTGCAAAAAGGTGCAAAGATTCCTTATGCACACTGTCCTCTCGTGTAGCTCTAATTTTTTAATAGCCTCAGCCTTAATAGGTTTGTGACAAACTTCAAAAAACTGAGCAGCGCAAGGCAAGAAGCTCACCAAGATTCAGATTCAACAAACATTTTTCCCTCTCCCCCGGGAACTCAATGCAATGGAGACCATTTCTTCCTAAGAATGGGAGGATTTATCTAGGTGGATATCAGTGGCCACCCACCATTTCCAACTGGCTCAAAACAATTTTCTGGCAATTTTGGTAATTTACCATTTTTAGTAGTTTTTAACTTCTGGGGCCATTTTGAGGCCCTAAACAATGTTTTTGGGAAACCAGAGAGCGTTATGGAGGTTCCTTCAATGTTTTCCCCAAAATGAATCTCCGCAACGATACCTTTCCAATGGGTTATCATGTGCCTAAAATGAAGATCGTATGCAAAAGTTACAACCCTGAGAAGTTGATGTACTAACTTACCCAAACATGGCCCACATGACTTTCGACGTTTCATCTCCTAGGGTTAGGTTTTTGGATGTCTAGGGTTTTGGGCATTTCTGTTTATTGTAAAAAGGCCTTCAAAGCCTCATTGTAATCATCTTCTTGCGAATGTGAGTGGCCGTCACATCTCTTCTCAGAGATAAGCTGCCACCATTCTAGTGAGTCTTTCACTTTGTATTTTTACAGTCTCTGTACATTTCTTTCATTAATAGAAATCATCTATTACTTTATATATGTGTTTATGGTTGCATCTTTGATACATTTCTGTTATATTATTGAATATTTGTGATATCTCCGTGCATTTCTTTATTATATCTCTGCTCTCATTTAGTGCCGAAAATAATCTGGATCACATGGTCCTTAAGAAAGAAGGTTCTTGGCGCATGTGTCCTGACTTCCGCGCCCTCAATAAACTCACCATTCAAGTCAATTTTCTCATTCTTTCATTGATGACCTCTTGGATGAATTGAGTGGTGCCTAATTCTTTACTAAACTTGATATTCATTCTGGCTACCACCAGATACGTATGAACGAGGAAGACATTCCTAATACTTCATTTAAAACTCATGCATGCCACTATGAGTTTTTTAGTGATGATTTTTGGGGCTAAATTTCGCTCATGGGCTAATTTTCCATGTTTTTTCCAAAAACGAGATTCATTATTTTAAAAATGATTCGCCCAAATTCTATAGGATAAAATTATTTTACCTTAAAAATCGCCAAAATTTTATAAAAACTATAGAATATAAATAGAAATTTGAATATTTTTACAAAAATATCGCCAAACATTTATAGTTGACATATGAAGGATTAGTAAGATTCGTCAAGGTTTCTACATTTTAAAATAAATTTCCATCCTTAAAATCATCCCTCGAGTTTTTGGTCATGCCCTTTGGCTTGTATAATGCTCCCTCCACTTTACAAAGCCTCATGAATCATGTTTTCCATCCTTTTCTCCATCATCTTGACTTAGTTTTCTTTGATGATATCCTCATCTAGAGTAAAACCTAGACAACCCATATTGCTCATGTAGATTGAGTTCTCCATCTACTCTCTCAGCACCAAATTTTCCTCAAACAATCTAAATATGTTTTTGGCGCCTCTAAGTCGAGTACTTGGGTCATCTTGTTGGCAAGGTGGGTGTCAAGGTGGATCCTAAAATGATTGAAGCTATGCAAGATTGGATTCACCCTGAGACTCTTAAAATTTTGCATTGATTTTTGGGTTTAACAGGTTATTATTTCAAGTTTGTTAAGAATTATGGAAAAACTGTGGCACCTCTCACTACTCTCCTTAAAAATAAATATTCCACTTAGACACTCGTAGCTGCTTAGGATTTTCAAACCTTGAACATGTCCATGTGCACCACTCTAGTCCTTGCCCTTCCTGATTTCATGAAGATCTTTGTCCTGGAATGTGATGCTTCCAGGAAAGGAATTGGAGCAGTCCTTATGCAAGAGGGTCGACCTTTTCTCTTTACCAACAAACAATTTTTAGAGATAAATTTGGGAAAATCAATCTATGAAAAGGAAATGTTGGCTATGTTGCATGTCATGGATCTTTGACGTCGTTATCTATAGTGGAAACACTTCCAAATTAAGACAGGTCATCAAAGCCTCAAGTATTTTCTAGAACAATGCCTTTCCTCATGAGAGAAACAAAAATGGGTGACTAATATCTTTGTATATGATTATGAGATCATTTACAAGAAAGGAAAAAAAAATGTGGTTGTTGATGCACTTTCTAAAAAATATGAAGATGAATGGTACCTTTTTTCTCCCTCCTTCATTGTACGAGATTAGATCCAAGTTGTTCTCTAGGAATGGCTACACGATCCCAAAATTTTGCATCTGATACAACAATTGCATGCCAATTCTCCAGTTTCCCCATGCTACTCTTGGAAGAATGATGATCTTCGATACAAAGGTCATTTTTATTTAAGTAAACATTCAAAACTTAAATCCACGGTACTTTATGAGATTCATGCTACACCCATTGCTTGGAACTCATGGTTTACCAAAACCTATGACTAGGTCAAACATTCTTTTTTCTGGGATGTTATGAAATAAGACGTTCAAAATTTTGTGGTAGAATGTGATGTTTTTCAGCAGAACAAGGGAGAAACAGTCAAAGCTCCTAGCACACTACAATTGCTTCTAATTCTGCCTGCTATTTGGAGGGATATCTCTATGGATTTTATTGTAGGCTTACCTAAATCAGGCAATAAATTAGTCATCATGGTGTTAGTTGATCATATTTCTAAGTATGCTCATTTATGTGCTCTTCAACACCCATTTACATCCTCCTTTGTGGCTCAAATTTTCATGGATCAGGTCTTCAAGCTTCATGGAATGCCTCATTATATTGCTTCTAATTGTGACCCAACTTTCACCAGCAATTTTTGGCAATAACTGTTCAAGCTACAAGGCACCCAATTGCATCTCAACACAACTTATCATCCATAGACTAATGGTCAAACTGAAGTTGTCAGTAAGTGTTTGGAAAAATATTTGAGGTGTTTTGCATCAGAAAGGAAAAATCAGTGGGCTTAATGGTTACCACTAGTTGAATGGTGGTACAAAACTTCTTAACATACAACTACTTGCATGACTTCTTTTGAAGCGATATATGCACAAAATCCACCTTTAGTTCTCTTATACTTTTTGGGTGTCTCGAAGGTCCAAGCGATTAACCAAATGATTACAGTTCAAGAGGTTATTCTCTGTACCCTCAAAGAGAATTTTTTCATGGCCCAGAATTGCATGAAGCAACAAGCAAATCATGGTCACTCTGAACGTCAATTTGTAGAAGGAGATCAAGTGTTTCTTCGAATGTAACCTTATAAGAAAAATTCCCTCAAGGATGACCATTGTGAGAAATTGGCGCCCAAATTTTATGGTCCTTATACCGTTCTCAAGCATGTGGGACAGGTGGCCTATCATATATCTTTTCCAAGTCATTCTAAGCTCCATCCTATTTTCCATATTTCCTACTTAAAGAAGGTGATTGGAATCAAGTGCCAAACTCAAACCAACCTTCCCGAGTTGGACAAAGAAGGCTCCATTTGGCTACAGCCACAGGTAGGTTTGGACCAAGGTGAGCGTCATCTGCGTCAATGCACCATCAAGGAAGTGTTAGTCGAGTGGAAATGCACAACTCCAACAGATGGCACTTGAGAACCAACTACCATTCTGCAGCAATTTACTCATCTCAAGACTTGAGGACAAGGTTGTTTTTAAGGAGGAGGACATGTTAGAGACCTAACCCCTCACGTAGGTAGAATAATATATTTCCATGTAATAAAGGTCAATATTAATAAGGCCTAGCAATAAGGAAAAATAAGTCAGATGCAAGAGTACCTAATAGAAGCTTCCACTTCTAGAAGGATCTTCCTGTATATTTTTCTTTTGGAGAGACATATTTAGTATAAATAGGAGTTGAGGGTATGAGAAGTTTTGTCTTGGATATTAGTGTAATAGAGCTATGATCTGTTGGAGGTTGTCCCCTTAAAGATGCAAGTGAAAATTGTTCTTAGTAATCAAAGTGCTCTTTCTCGTGTTATTCTGATATTATTCTGGTATTATTCTAGTGTTGTTCTGGTTATATCATTGTTTACCTACCATTTCTAGCTAATTATTTATGTTTTGCATACTATTTTATATCTAGAATATTACAACGAAGCACTTTTTGATGTTTATTAAGTAGGGAACATAGACTTATATCTCATAAGATTTGATTGTGACATCATCAAAATGTTGTAAATATTTGACTTTACAACATTTCAATATCCAATTCTTATCAATCAAGACTTTGGGAGAAAAATGCATTGTGAATTTCAAAGTAAAATCTAATATATTTTATTATTATTTGTTATTGTTTAGTAACCTAATAATAGTTGGTTAGTGGTACTAATAATGTTAACCTATTGTCAAATCTTTTTACTTTAGCTTAATCTTTATAATTAAAGTTATTTTAAAAAATGTTCATAAGTCTATTAAAATTTTAATGTAAAAATTATTGTAAAATACTTATTAATATCTATATTTTTTAACTATGTCAAATCAATAATCTTATTTGATTCAAGAATATAACATAATTTTAAAATATTATATATTTATTTGAAAATTTTAAAAAGACAATACCCGCATCATTTTAAGATTTATTTGCTAGTAATTTGGTTAAAAAAACACAGTTCTTTTAAATTAATTCTTTAAACAGAGAATGCATATATACATTATAAAATTAAGTATTGTATAAAAATATTGTATATTTATTTGAAAATTTTAAAAAGACAAAACCCGCATTATTTAAAGATTTATTTGCTAGTAATTTGGTTAAAAAACACAGTTCTTTTAAATCAATTCTTTAAACTGAGAATGCATATATACATTATAAAATTAAGTATTGTATATATATTTTAATATAATCTGTTTTAACTATAATAATTTCTTTCATTAAAATAAATGAACTATTAACATAACATATCATTTTACAAAATGACATATCATTTTACAAAGCGATAAAAACTTAACAGATTATTTATATAAATTTATATAAAAACAATTAAGTTAATATTGTTTTTTAACTCAACTAAATTGGAATAACATAATAACATTATCATATAAATGGTCTTCAAGGATGAATTTAGCTACAGAGCCACTCCTTGGCACAGCTTGTTCAAACCTTGCATCACGTGTATGTTGATGTTGTGCTTGAGGTTTGAGGGTGTAGGTTCTAATGATAACGGTAGAAAATAATTAATAAAAAAATATTATTTTATAATTAAATAATCATCATTATTTTGATTTATATGAATTTTATTAATTTTAATTATAATTACAAATATATAAAATTAAACAAAAAATAACTTTTAAAATTAATATAAAAGTTTTTTCCAATTTTATTATTATTTATAAAAATTTAGATAAAAAATATTAAATTTGATAAAATATTAACTAAAAATCATAATACCATGAAAAGAAATAATATAATAACCAAATTCTAAATATAAATATAAATGTAAAGATAAATATATTATCATTACATGTATCTAAAAGTAAAGATAAATATATTATCATTACGTGTATCTAAAAGTAAAGATAAATATATTATCATCACATGTATTTTTGTTTGGTGCCACTATTTTAGCTTGTCAAAATCTCAATGATAAATAAAAAATAACTCTTCAAATTGAAACATAACCATTTTCTTCATCAAATTTCTTTCTTACCTAAAAAGTTAGGTCGGAGTGAAATGCTTGTCAAATCTGACATAATAAATATATTATCATCACATGTATTTCTGTTTGGTGACATTATTCTAAGTTGTCAAAATCTGAAAGGTAAATAAAAAATAACTCTTCAAATTGAAACATAACCATTTGACAAAGATTTCATATGATTTGAGATATGACGATGCTTTTCAAATTTCATGGTCGACCTAGATGCTTGGTCCCTTGACCAGGAAACCTGGTCCGCATGGAATCCACGAGGTACATTCACTTCTTTTTGAAATATGATTTGAAATATGACCATACTTTGCAAATTTCATCTCTGCCGACAAAAGCTTTGTTGGCATTCGAATTTGGACTCGCTAGGCATTTTTGGCTTGTTCTCAAGTAGGAAACAAAGATGTATTTTTCATATGACTGGGCTTTGTAATCAAGAGATTTTATTTCGAGTAAAATATGAAGTTGAATCTAACTATTTTAGCCGTAATTTGTATTTTGTATGATCCAAGTTTCATGCTAACTCATCCCAATACAAAAGCTTGAAATTGATTTATTAAAATTTGAGATTGATTGGAAATTTGACAAAATCATTCAAAAGTCGAATCAAGGAGGAAAACTCTGCAATGATAGCACGTGAAACCAGAATCATGTGAATCCGACCGAATTCATTGGAAACGTAAACACAAAATCCGATTAGTTTAAAGGTTTTATTTTCTATAGTTTTAAGGGACATATTTTTTTATCAATATTTAATATTTATTGAAATTCTGTTAAAAATTATTGGAACTTTAGCTTTAAGTGATTGAGTTTGTATAATTCAAATTTTTTAGAGTTTTTAAATTCAAATGTATTCAGAGTTTTTTAGATTTAAGTGATTGAGTTTGTATAATTCAAAATTTTTAGAGTTTTTTAATTCAAATGTATTCAGAGTTTTTTAGATTTAAGTGATTGAATTTGTATAATTCAAATTTTTTAGAGTTTTTAAATTCAAATGTATTCAGAGTTTTTCAGTTGCTGAATTCATTTATACTTTTAAAAGTACAATTTCAACGACAGAAAATGAAGCTTTCACCAAAATTTCAAATTTCTTTAATGAGATTCAGGTGAAAAAGCTCAAAAAATTAAATATTTAAACAAAACCCACAAAATCATATCATTCTCACTGAATTCATTCAAACACAATCTATGTTCTATCACCTCCCGTGATTATGAAACTGACGACAAGCCGCCTTCAAGCAAACCCCAACATTAATTTTCGTCAAAGTTGCCATCGAATTTCAGCCTTATACTCTGTTTATGTCGACTCAGTAAGGCCTGCATATTTCTAAAAAAATCAAAAAGAAAAAATTGGACGTTGAAGTCGTATGATACAATGCTCAAAGAGCGCTTTCTATCGATCTCAATTTTACAAATCACAGAAAGTTGGAAGACTTCCTCACAAAGTAGGCATAATATCTAATAAAATCGAATCTCAACAGAAAGTTCAGTACAAGTTCCAGAGGCGGAAATCCCATAGAATCAATACTACGCTCAATCAGACTGGAAAATTTTCGTGGTGGTTACCAATTTTATTCCATTGGTATTTAAATCAGTACTAGAAACGACTACCATACACAGTCGATTAGTGTTATGCCAAGTATAAGAAGTTGAAAATTTAGGGTTTCTTAAGGGATGCAACCAAGTGAAGGAAAGCTTTAAGGTTTATTTTGGATAAAGAAACAGAAAATAGGGATTTAAAAAGTGAAAAAATATATATTTTGTCTGAGAGGCCATTCTACTTCAAAGTATGGACGAGATTGTATGGTTCGTGTTTAGATATAATGGCAATAAAATGATTGTAAATTTATTTTAACCTTTGATAAACTAAATATTTATTAATCTCGAATTATCACATATGAAAATGGATGTATTAATTCCGCATTATCAAACGAGGGGATAAAAAATCTCAAATTTTATCTTAATTTTTTATATTCACTAAATAATTGAACTCCAGAAGATTTGATATTGATAAATCCCTCTCACTACACATGTTTTCTTTATGCACCATGGCATTTTCAATCTCATAAATTGCATACAAATTTATAGGTTAGGATAGCCTCTAAAGCCTTGTGAATTTGTGAATATGAAAACTACTCAAAGACTAAAGTAGCATTACAATAGAAATTTGTTCTAACAATTTCCTAACTATGACATTTCTTCATTATTCTCCAACACTCCCCTTAATAGAGAAATGGGTTAAATACAATGTCAACACATAACATGCCTCTCGGTCTTAGTCTCAACTAGGCTTACAAATTGACTCTAACAATTTCATCTTGACCTTTCTTGTTGTAAGATAGTGATGGAGATGAAGCTTCTTACTTGGCTTGGTGCTCCAAATATGTTTCATCCTCACTCAGTGTCATCTTGGATTTGATCTTCTTCATTTTGGAACTTGGCAGCTAACTATTGTTCTTTGTCCTCAACACTTCTGTAGGTTCTTGGAAACGTTTGTCTTTAATTCTTGCAAATTCTTCCAACTTCTCATAAGTGGGTTGCTGCGAATTCTGAATATAATCATCAATGGACTGTTGCAATATCAATTCATAATAATACTTGATTTCTTGTGGGCTCCACACCATCAAAATTGATTCAATATTTTCTACGTCAATTTTTTCATTTTCTTCCATGTTTTCTTCGTAATCAGCCATTATTGAAAATGAATTGTTGTCTTGTAAACCCGCACACTCAAAAAAATTGTTACAATCATATGAAAAGTCATAGGAAGAACCATACTGGTTCTTTTCATTTTTCTCTTCTAAGAGAACTTTCCTTTCTTCATATTTCTTCTCTATTGTAGTTTCATCCACCTAGTTGCATCATATGGAACCAACATTCACTTGAAAAGTTTTCATCGTTATATTTAACTAAATTTACCAAAGATTCACCCGAGGGTTCATTATAAGTTATACATTCATCTCGATTATCAATCTCAGTTGAATTCACCAAATCACTAAATGCCTTCATTAATCACTGCAACTTCAATAATGTCATTTTTAGTCTTGTTCCGATTATGAGAGTGTCAACACAATCACCATTTTCAACAACAATACCTTCATCAACTTCATCATTCTCACTCCACTTCTTCATTTCAAGAATATCCCAAAATATTTTTGCACTAGGTATTTCACCAAATTCATGCAAAATACTAGACAAAATGTTTTCATCCACTACTGATATAATAAGTTGTAATGTTATTGCACCTCTTCTCTTATCATAGAAGTTGACACAACCTTCATGATCATAATGCAATAAATATACTAAGCATAGTAATTTTTCATTTTAGTTGCCCAAGGCTCCTAATCTATACCTGAGAATAATGGCAAATTTGGCATCACTATTTCATATATTTCATCAAATTCTTCATTGATCAAATCTAGCTCTGCATTCTACTCGTCAAACATGGGTTCTTCAACTGAAAACACATCATACGGATCTGCAAAATATAATAACTCTTCATGTTTATTCTTCATCCTCATTTGTTTTAGCTCTCTCCAAAGTTTTTTAATTCTCCTTTGTTGACACATGAGACCTTCTCTTCTTTGACATATTTGATCTCTATGGCATCACTTTTACACAAAACTCAGTTTAATCACAAATCGAAGCAACATTTTATTGGCAAGCACACCAAACCATCTATACAATTGTAACTTCCACTAACCACACAAAGACTTCTTCGCATATCTCACACTCCCAACATAGATCACTAGCTCCACATACATTCTTGTAACATCCCGCTCTGGCGCACTGAGAAAAAACTATTCTTTGAGGACACTTGCTTGCAAGTGATCTGGACTTTTATGATGTTAAAACATTTATCCTTGATTATGATGCGTTATGATAGATAACATGATGTTTTACTGCTTTGACATAGACAGGTGCTATTGACTCAGTTTTATTGAGTGTGCAGGGTGTTGGACCTTGAGGATGCAGAGGCATCGGTGGAACCCCTTGGACTCCGGATTGAGTCAGGGAGTGTGCTATTTGGGTTGATTTAATTAGTGTGATATTTCATTATTTTGATGATATGATGTTAACATGTTCTGACACAATTGTTGATGATGTAGGCTGACAATAGCTTGCCGACCAAAATCACATATGGAGTAAATGGGTCAAACACAATTTCCAAAGAGGTTGAGGGAGAGGTGTGGACAACAGCCCTGCCACAGCCTACTAGCACTCCCGTCGTGGCTCGAACTGTAGGTTAACGATTACCTAGTTCGAGAGGATCCACGATGATGTGAGGGCAGACTGTGACACTCGCTCACGATGATTCTAAGGGGTGTACAATAAGGCGGGGGCCTTATTCATTAGAGCCCTTAGTCTCCCACAAGTTCACCTGGTGGAGTGTTGACTCCAGGGGTTATAGATGTCTACCAATCAGACAAGTTGGCGAGTGGCACCCTTGGAGCACGTGGTTCATCCTGAAGGGAACATCATGCAAAAGAACCACTAGAAGCGAGTGGCACCCTTGGAGCATGTGGTGCATCCTGAAGGGCATGTTGCGCAAAGGAAACAAATGAGGCTAGTGGCACCCTTGGAGCATGTAGTGCATCTTGAAGGGCACGTCGCGTTGATGATGATGAAGAAACAAACCTAGATTTCCCTAAGACATTAACACCTTAATAAATCCTTAAACAACTTCCCTAACCAAGTGTCACCCAATTCAGAATCTAAGTCCTAAGTCTAAAACTTTTCTAGGGTAAAAATTTAGTCTAACCTTAAGAAAAAGACCCTAGAATAAAAATAAAAGTTTAAACAAAAACCCACTTAAGTAATAGTTTGGTCTTCATAAAATTCTTGGGGTAAATGAAGAGAGTAAGAATTTAATTAAAACTAAAGGTTTTAAAAATTTTGCAAAGAAGAAATTATTTCCTAACTTGTGAAAGTACAAAAGTTTTTTAAATTGTTAATAAAAGGAAGGAGTAAATAGCGCAACTGACAATTTGGCTCTAATAAAAAGGGGAAAGAAGGGGATAATAAAAATTAGGAAACTTAGGAATGGGGGAAACATAATAAAGGAAAGATTTGAACTTATGGTAAAAAGCGAGGTCAACATAGTAAGGAATCTCCGATTAAGAACCTTCTAAAAATGAACTAATTTGACAACTTCATTTTTAGGGAAATTATTTAAAATGTGCAAGGGGATCTAGGAAGACCTAGGAGGAAATTTAGGAGAAACTCTAGGTGGGTGAGGGAAATGAGACAATTAATAAATTTAAAGAAAATAATTATTGGAGAAACATGGGGGATAAATGACACTTGTACGACGGAGAATTTTTAGAGGATTTTCATTAAAACTTAAATTAAATGTGATTTAGGGAAAGTTGGAGGTTCTAAAAGCTCTATAAAATAAAGGGAAGATGAGGAAGAAGGGGATCGACTGTTAGCGTAACGTTACGCTGTCAGATTTGTGACTTGACTGATTACTTGTGGGGAGTTGGGTTTTCCCAGCTTGGATAGGAGTGGTAGCTCGGCCTTGCAAGGCGAGATGGGAGCTAGACGTACCACCTGGATAGCGTGTGGCCCCTTTGCGGCTTCGGGGGCTAAGGGGGAAGCAGAGTACCCCTAGCGATTGGCTGGGAGGTATTGGTGAGGTCTCTACGGTCGACGAGTGGGAGCGGCACAGAGCACAAGCATGGGATAGCGACTTCGAGATATTAGCCGTCGGTCACAGGTACGCAAGCACATTTTTGTTTAAGAAAAAGAAACTTGTAAAGTTGTATATGCTATCTTATGATGTCAATTGTTGTGTTAAATTCTGGGATCATCCCGCTTCCTTGTTATTAGTTTTCTGTGCCTCGTTCATATCTAACCCTTGTGATCCTCTAAATGAGATAAACTTAGGGCCTTAGCCTTCTCTTTTTTTTTTAGTATTTTATATGGTGTTCTGAGATGAAGTTATTTAATTTTGATCGGTGCTGAAACTGATTGGCTTGAATGAGTGTTTTATTTATTTACTTCAGCATTCTTTTTATTGAGTAACTGATGTGAAAACATTGTCTCTGTTGTTAAATTTACTATTGTAGGAAAATAATTATCCCATCGTTTCCTTTCTCTGCGTTTTGTGGTTAAAACTTTTCTGCATTGTTGTTGTATATATCTACGTTTTTTGCTGTTAGAATGCTCTACATTGCTATTGTATGTCTCTGCATTTTTGCTGTTAGAACCACTCTGCATTGCTATTGTGTATCTCTGCGTTTCCTCCTTATCATGACTTGAGATCTCCATGGCCACCTGTGTTTGTCTTCTTTTGCGTTTGCTAAATCGTTGGGATAGTGGGTGACTCTCTTTACGGATAAGGATACATATCTAGGAGCTGAATCGAAACCACCTTGGACTCTGACCATATCTTTAATTCCCGCTCCTTGGTAATACACCTGAGATTTTGGGAGAGCGAGTTCATTTCCTTACGGTCGTTGATCATTGTCAGCCAACCCTGTAGCGCGACATCCCAGGAGAGGTGGATTGATATATTGTGATTATCATTATAACTTAATTAGGTATTTAAGTTTATGATTTTGGACTTTGTTATTGGCATTTTCACATTACCACTTTTGCTTTATCGATGAGGGTTTTAGTTGTTCAAAAAATCCAAAATATCGATGATATTTGTTTCTGTCAAAGATGTTTTTTTTCTTCCAAATATAACAAGTGAATGAATAAAATAACACTTTGAATTTGAATTTCATCTTCATAAGAAAATCTATTTTTTTAATAATGATCTATTTCATATATGATGGTCATTGTGTTATTAATCTTCGTCATTAATTGATGGCATTAAAATCCTAAGTTTACATTTGGACTCATTGAAGAATTTACTGTGTAATAGACGCAGTGATGTAGCTCGCGACTGGTGCTCAGGTCAGATCGTGAACAGTGGCGCGACTGGTAGAAAATGCCATGGCGAATTTTACCTATGTTTACTAATTTTAATGGGTGTTGGAACAACAGTTGTACTAGATTTTAGCTAGCATCCTACCAGTTGTAGTTGTCACCGCTATGGTAGTAAACGGGGTGACGATTCCCTTTGTTCTAATTTTTTTTTTTACCTTAGTTGAATATTTCTGTACTCTCCTTATATTTATCAATGTAACAATATACAGTTTTAAAAATGTACCTCTAATTTGTTTGATTTTGGCGTTACACCAGATTTCAACTTCACTGTTTACCTTTTGTCTTTCCCTTTTATGTGAACTTTAGGGTTCTACCGTTTACAATTCAGAATGACTATGATTCTGTAATCATTAAAAATATTTATAGACTTCAATGCGAAAGAGTGGCATCGCTGTCACATCTCTTGAGAAGGTTGTACTATAGTTCCTTCTAGTCAATCTCATAGTTTGGTAGGTATCATAACAATGCAAAATTGGGATCTATAACTCCTTATAGATCAACCATCGTTTCCTAATAAATCTAGCAATTCTGTCTTAAAACTGGGATAAGAAAAATTAGCTTAACATAATTTTTGTGGGTAATGTCTTCATGTAATTTGTGTATGGTTTTAATCATTGTTAGTGAGTATCATCTTGATATATTGGAGTGTTGTCTTAACATGATTGGGATATCGCCTAGTATGATTGACTATCTGTTACTAAATCTTGGCTGGTATTCATTCTAATTGTTCATCTTTGTAACGAAATTGAAATATTTTGAATGTCATCTTGACTAATCTGTTCTTCGAATCATTTAAATGAAAACTATGAATGTAAACAAGTTTGTGTATTTCAATATTTACACCCTTACCTTACATGCAACATTGGAACCGATATTTAAAAACTAAACCCTTCTTAGTTGCTTTTAGTCAACAACATAATAAGTCTACTTTCTAAACTACTTCAATGTTTCATTGTTCAAATGGGGTAAACAGAATAATGATATGCTAAGGTTCACTAAGGCCCTTGCCTTAAAATAGATTACCGGGTTAATTGTTGTATCAATGGCTTTATTTGTTTGGATTCATTACCTTAATTACTATAATTGTTTCCACAGTCTTATAATTTAGTTATATGTATTACTTTAAATACAATACTGTAATAGTAGTAATGGGTTAGCAATGACACACTATTACAAAATGCTAGGTGGATGAACGTCAGATTAAAGTTGGAGTGCATATTCACCCTGATAGAACTAGATGCATTTAATGCACATTGCGAATTAGCTTAGTTAAAATTTTAGTCATTTTAGTTGGCCTACTAGTAATGTCACTTATGTTCAACCTTAGTGAAATTCTGAATGGCTTAATTGAATCTATATGTTGTTGATACGAATGGCGCTTTGAAGTACAGTAGAAGGCTACCTTTGCATCTTGTTTTGAAATAAAGTTGTTTTCATTTCTCTCGCACTTATGTCGTTTCATGACGGATTTCGTAATCAAATTTTCTTGCACCATGGAATTCTTGTGATGTGTGTTGGATATGATCACATAGCGATTGTCCTTGTGGTTTTTGATTTAGCGTTTTGCTTTGTATGCTTCTGTCGGGCGGGAAGTAGACACCTCCATGTTCCTCAGAACAGTCGCCATCCATGAGACCTTAAATGGTTAAAATCGATGGGAACCTGGGCTTGAGCGTTGCTTATGTGTCTTAGAGGTCCTAACCATTGTAGGGTAGGATGGATGGGTAGTCATTCTGACCTATTTCTGAGTGATCGTCGTTAATGCTTGCAGTTGCCTGTTGTATGTCGTATGTCGTCTTATTGTGTTTGTCTTGCTTGCATTGTTGGGTTACTAGTTTCTGCCTGAGCAGTTGGCTAGGAGCCTATCTGAAATGCTCTCTCTCTCGAGCAGAGAACTAAGATTAAACGCCCTGCTTTCCTGTGCAGAAATAGTAAAATCTTCTGCTATGGATTCTTCCATCTGTGTTCGTACTGTACATAACACAATATGTGATTTAATGCTTGCAGTTACTTGTTGTGCACCTTATGTCTATGGTCGTTTAATGCTTGCAGTTACTTATTGTGCCCCTTATGTATTCTTGTTGTGATCATCGTGGTTGCGTCTTGTTAGTCGTCGAGTGGCGACATAGAGTCAAGTGTGAATGTTTCCTTTTCACACGCGCACACACACCTTAAACAAAAAAAAAATTGCACCTGTTATCAGAGTTGTTGTCGTAACGAGGAGGCTGTCACATATGGTATCGGAGCTGGTTCGACCCACGACTTGGGATTCACTATGGCTTTCATTGACATGATTAGATTTGATTATACTGTTGTTGATCGAGTTGATTGTGTGCATCCAGGTAAGCATGGTTAGAGGACGCCGTGGAGGCAGACAACGGGGTGCTAGGGGAGGAGGCATGACACCTCCAGTAGCATCCATGCCTGAGGGGTCTAACCCCCAGGGAGGCGAGCGGGTTCTCGGACATGAGAAGATAGCAGTTGGAGACGTGGTCATAATGATGAGATCTTTTGAGTGCATGTCTGAGGCCCTGATCAGCCAATTGGACAGAGATGAGGCTAGGGCGTCGACACCTGCTGAGGTTCTACCGCATGTACCAGTCGTTATTGGTAGCATTCACTGTGAACTCGAGAAGGTGAAATTTCTTGAGTTCTTTGGTGCCCCGGATGGTGTAGCCGCCGAGGCATGGCTGGAGAATATGGTGATGTGCTTCTCACTTCGCGAATATACCTCCAACATGAAGGTCTGCATGGTGTTATTTCAACTGAAGGGGAGTGCTCTTCTATGGTGGAAGATGCTCCTACCATAGCTAAACATGGTCGTCCAAGACGTGTCATGGGAACTCTTCGAGGAACGGTTCCGAGAGAGGTACCTTTCAGAGGAATTCATTGAGCGTCAGCTCAATGAGTTCAATGCATTACGACAGGGATGTAGTATGGTGCCTTAGTATGAGGAACGTTTTATGGAGCTGCTCAGGTATGCTCCACACCTTAACACAGAAAAACTTAAGGTCAACAGGTTCGTGTTTGGCCTTAATGGCAGCCTGCATGCAAAGGTTAGGATTTTGATGCCTCAAACCTTGCATGACGTTGTCCAGAAGGCCCTCATAGCAGAGGAGGAGCTTATCAGTGGGGGTTAGACTAGGACTCCAGTCAGACCAACAGGGTGGGGTTCATCTGGTACACCGCAACATCAGACTCCAGCGAGACATAAGCTGGGATATCATGTCTTCCAGAGAGGATCCACTTTTACTACACCTCGATGACCATCGCATCAGTAGCGGGCACCTTATCGGGGACCACAGCATCAACAGCAGCATCGCCCGCAGCAGCAGCAGTTTAGGCATGTTCAGCAGAACAGACCCGGGTTCCAGGCTGGTGGGTCGTCATCTTCTACTTCGGGTACAAGGATTATTGGGCCGAAGAAGGGGTGTTGGATGTGTGGGGAGCCACACTACCAATGCGACTGTCCTGTGGAGAGGACCAAAGTGTCTGAATCAGCTGGACCCACTACCATGGGAGATATGGGCAAGGCCCATCAGATTCATGCGACGATGAATAACCGCCAGGCAGAGCACTAGTTGACTGTGCTCGAGACGACAGGTACTGTCGTTGACTAGACCCTTAGTATTTTGATAGACCCAGGTGCTACTGAGAGTTTCATTCTGGTGTAGCGCTAAGAAGGACTAAGGTAAAGGCAGTCAAACAGGATGAGTTTAGCTTCATAGAGATGGCTTCAGGAGCCAAACAAAAGGTTGGAGGAAAGGTTATGGGCTGTTCCCTTAACCTGGGAGAGTTTGTCACGAGGGTCAACTTATACGTCACGATCTTAGGATCTTATGACGTCATGATTGGTATGGATTGGTTGGAATTGCATGCGGCGATACTCAAGTGTAAGATGAAATGGTTGAGCTCGGTCGATGATGAAGGACAGAGACGTGTGATTGTAGGACAGAACCAGGGAGTATCCTTGAGGTTCATCTCTTCCTTACAGTTACGGAAGAGTATGCGCAAGGGGTGCAAGATTTATGCGATCCTCGCGCTAAACGAAAAGGGAGTAGCGGAATGTCTAGAACACCTTCTGGTGGTGAAGGAGTTTGCAGACGTATTTCCAGAGGAGTTTCCTAGGATGCTGCCGAAAAGGGAACTGGATTTTACCATAGACCTAAAACTGGGGACCGAACCGATAGCAAGAACGCCTTATCGTATGTTGACCCCGGAGTTGCAAGAGATGAAAATGCAACTGAAGGAGTTGTTGGACCTGGGACTGATACGCCCTAGTTTGTCACCGTGGGGTGCACCAATTATTTTCATACGAAAGAAGGACGGATCATGGAGGCTTTGCATTCACTACCATCAACTGAACAAGGCTACGATCAAGAATCAGTATCCCTTACCAAGAATTGATGATCTGTTCGATCAACTGAAGGGTGCGACGGTGTTCTCCAAGATCGATTTGCGATCAGGGTATCACCAGTTATGGATCAAGGAGGCTGGCATCCCTAAGACTTCCTTTAAGATGATATTTGGACATTACAAGTTTATTGTTTTACCGTTTGGACTGACAAATGCCCCAGGGGTATTCATGAGTTTGATGAATGGGGTGTTCCGCAAGTACTTGGACAAGTTTGTCCAAGTATTCATTGATGATATTTTGATCTACCCTCGGACGACAGAGGAGCATGATGAGAACTTACGCTTGGTACTACAGTGTCTGCGAGAGCACAAATTGTATGGGAAGTTGTCCAAATGCTCTTTTTATCAATCGAGGATTCACTACTTAGGGCATGTCATCTCCGGCGAAGGCATCGCTGTGGATCCCGCAAAGGTTGAGGCTATTATGGAGTGGCCTGAGCCGATGAATGTCACACAAGTGTGTAGTTTTATGGGTTTAGCAGGATACTATCGATGGTTTGTTGAGGGATTTTCGAAGATATCAAATCCGATCACGGAATTGCAGAAGAAAAACAAGAAGTTTTTTTGGACCGAGAAATGCGCAAAAGAATTTCAACGGCTTAAAGAGTTGTTGACCACAACGTCGATACTAAAGGTCCTTGACATGGACGCAGACTTCTTGGTATGCACTGACGCATCCAAGGAAGGTTTAGGCGGAGTCTTGATGCAAGACGGACGAGTGATTGCTTACATTTCGAGGAAACTGAGAAGGCATGAGGAAAACTACGCGATGCATGATTTGGAGTTATTAGCCATTGTATATGCCTTGAAGGTTTGGAGACAATACCTTGTTGGACGAAAATTTGAATTAAAGATCAATCATTGTGGACTACAACACATTTTTATGCAAAGCGACCTGAACGCGCGACAACAGTGTTGGTTGGAATTGCTTAGCGAGTACGACTTTTAGATTACTTACATAAAGGGAACGGTGAACCGAGTGGTGGATGCTTTGAGTCAGAGGCCACACATATTTTTGGTGTTGCCTCTTCAAACAGATCTACGTGAGAAGATTCTCACTTTATAGCGTGATGATGATTGGTACAAAGAGGTCGAGGGTTTTATCGGACAAAACACCATGATGGTACCATGATACGAGGGATTTTCATTTGATAGTGATGGGTTATTGAGGTTTAGAAGTCAGATTTACCTACCGCCAAACGACGAGTTGAGGATGTTGATCCTGAGAGAGGCTCATAGAGCAGTTTACATGGCTCACCCGGGAGTTACGAAGATGAGGGCAGACCTTAAGCCCTTATTCTTTTGGAAGGGAATGAAGGCCGACATAGTCAACTTTGTGGCTAGATGTCTAGAGTGTCAGCAGGTAAAGGCTAAACATAGACACCCGACAGGATTACTTCAACCACATGTCATTCCAGAATCGAAATGGGAAGCTATTTCGATGGATTTTATTGTTGGATTGCCACTGACGGAAAGGAGACACGACTCGATTTTTGTATTAGTAGACACTTTGACGAAGAGTGCTCACTTTATTCCTGTGCGTACGACGTATCAGGCACCTGACATAGCTAGAGTTTTCATCAGTGAGATTGTGAGGATGCATGGCGTGCCTAAGAGGATTATATCTGATCGAGGATCGGTGTTTACTGGATGATTCTGGATGAGTTTCCAAGAGGCCTTGGGAACTCAACTTAACTTTAGTACTGCGTATCACCCAGAGACTGACGGACAGACAAAACGAACAAACCAAACCTTGGAAGACATGTTGCGCATGTACGTGATGGACCAAAAAAAGCGTTGGGAGGAATTCTTGCCTCTAGTAGAGTTCGCTTACAACAACAGTTACCAGAGCACCATTAAGATGGTGCCTTTTGCGTTTATTTATGGGTGACCATGTCGGACGCCCTTGAGTTGGGATCGACTTGAGGATAGGGTTCTGGTGGGACCAGAAGCAATCAAAGAAATGGAAGAGCAAATAAAAACCATAAGACAAAGGATTAAAGAAGCGCAGGATCAACAGAAGAGTTATGCTGATGCACACTGAGTCGACCGTAGTTACGAGGTCGGCGATCGAGTCTTCTTGTGGGTTAAACCGCATAATATTTCAATCATGTTTGGAAAGGGAGCTAAACTCTCTCCTAGGTTTGTGGGACCTTTCGATATTGTGGAGAGAAAGGGGCCTGTGTCCTATCGACTAGCCTTGCCTGATTCTTTGAGACGTATGCACGACGTTTTTCATGTATCTGTTTTGAGACATTATATTAGTGATCCTACACATGTGATTAACATGAGTTCCTTGCAGGTATTGGACGAGGGAGCACTCACGGCTGATTCAATCCACATCTTAGATCATTGCGTTTGATAGTTACGATGTCGAACGATAGATCAGGTCAAGGTCCAGTGGGACAGTTATAGTCCGCACTCAGCGACCTGGGAGGACGCATACGATATGCGCCAACAGTTTCCATTTTTGTTTGATAGATAGATTTATGAGACCGTGGTACTTTTATTTTGGCATTTATACTGAGAAACTTTGGGATGAAGTTTAGACCAAGAGGGGGTGTATGTAACATCTCGCTCTGGCGCATTGAGAAAAACTTATTCTTTGAGGACACTTTCTCGCAAGTGATCTGGACTTTTATGATGTTAAAACATTTATCCATGATTATGATGCGTTATGATAGATGAAATGATGTTTTATTTCTCTGCCATAGAGAGGTGCTATTGACTCAGCTTTATTAAGTGTGCAGGGTGTTGGACCTTGAGGATACAGAGGCATTGGTGGAACCCCTTGGACTCTGGATTGAGTCAGGGAGTGTGCTATTTGGGTTGATTTATTTACTGTGATATTTCATTGATTTGATGATATGATGTTGACATGTTTTGACACGATTGTTGATGATGCAGGCTGACGATAGCTTGCCTACCAAACTCACATATGGAGTAAAGAGGTCACACACGATTTCCAGAGAGGTTGAGGGAGAAGTGTGGACAACAGCCCTACCACAGCCTACTAGCACTCCTGCCATGGCTCGAACTGTAGGTTAACGATTACCTAGTTCGAGAGGATCCACGATGTCGTGAGGGCATATTGCGACAATCGCTCACGAAGATTCTAAGGGGCGCACAATAAGGCGGGGGCCTTATTCCTTAGAGCCGTTAGTCTCCCACAAGTTCACCTGGTGGAGTGTTGACTCCAGGGGTTATAGATGTCTACCAATCAGTCAAGTTGGCGAGTGGCACCCTTGGAGCATGTGGTGCATCTTGAAGGGCACGTCATGCAAAAGAACCACAAGAAGCAAGTGGTACCCTTGGAGAATGTGGTGCATCCTGAAGGGCATGTCGCGCAAAGGAAACAAATGAGGCGAGTGGCACCCTTGGAGCACGTAGTGCATCCTGAAGGGCACGTCACATTGATGATGTTGAAGAAACAAACCTATATGGCCCTAAGACATTAACGCCTTAAGAAATCCTTAAAAAACTTCCCTAACCAAGTGTCGCAAATTTCAGGATCTAAGTCCTAAGTCTAAAACTTTTCTAGGGTAAAAATTTAGTCTAACCTTAAGAAAAAGACCCTAGAATAAAAATAAAAATTTAAACAAAAACCCACTTAAGTAATAGTTTGGTCTTCATAAAATTCTTGGGGTAAATGAAGAGAGTAAGAATTTAATGAAAACTAAAGGTTTTAAAAAATTTGCAAAGAAGAAATTATTTCCTAACTTGTGAAAGTACAAATGTTTTTTAAATTATTAATAAAAGGAAGGAGTAAATAGCGCAACTGCCAATTTGGCTCTAATAAAAAGGGGAAAGAAGGGGATAATAAAAATTAGGAAACTTAGGAATGGGGGAAACATAATAAAGGAAAGAGTTGAACTTATGGTAAAAGGCGAGGTCAACATAGTAAGGAATCTGTGATTAAGAACCTTCTAAAAATGAAATAATTTAGCAACTTCATTTTTAGGGAAATCATTTAAAACATGTAAGGGGATCTAGGAAGACCTAGGAGGAAATTTAGGAGTAACTCTAGGTGGGTGAGGGAAATGAGACAATTAATAAATTTAAAGAAAATAATTATTGGAGAAACGTGGGGGATAAATGACACTTGTACGACAGAGAATTTTTAGAGGATTTTCATTAAAACTTAAATTAAATGTGATTTAGGGTAAGTTGGAGGTTCTAAAAGCTCTATAAAAGAAAGGGAAGATGAGGAAGAATGGGATCCGCTGTTAGYGTAACGTTACACTGTCAGATTGTGACTTGATTGATTACTTGTGGGGAGTTGGGTTTTCCCATCTTGGATAGGAGTGGTAGCTCGACCTTGCGAGGTGAGATGGGAGCTAGACTTACCACCTGGATAGCGTGTGGACTCTTTGTGGCTCGGGGGGCTAAGTGGGAAGCACATTACCTCTAGCGATTGGCTGGGAGGTACCGGTGAGGTCTCTACGGTCAGTGAGTGGGAGCGGCACGGAGCACAAGCACGATATAGCGACTTCAGGATATTAGCCGTCGGTCACAGGTATGCAAGCACATTTTTTTTTAAGAAAAAGAAATTTGTAAAGTTGTATATGATCTCTTATGATGTCAATTGTTGTGTTAAATTCTGGGATCATTCCGCTTTCTTGTTATTAGTTTTTTGTGCCTCATTCAGATCTAACCCTTGTGATCCTCTCGATGAGATAAACTTAGGGCCTTATCCTTCTCTTTTGTTGTGAGTATTTTATATGGTGTTCTAAGATGAATTTATTTAATTTCGATTGGTGTTGAAACTGGTTGGCTGGAATGAGTGTTTTATTTATTTACTTCGGAGTTCTTTTTATTGAGTAACTACTGTGAAAACGTTGTCTCTGTTGTTAAATTTAGTACTGTAGGAAAATAATTATCCCATCGTTTCCTTTCTCTGCGTTTTGTGGTTAAAAAGTTTCTGCATTGTTGCTGTATATATCTGCGTTTTTGGCTGTTAGAAGGCTCTACATTGCTATTGTATGTCTCTGCATTTTTGCTGTAAGAACCACTCTGCATTGCTATTGTGTATCTCTGGGTTTCCTTCTTATCATGACCTGAGATCTCCATGGCCACCTGTGTTTGTATTCTTCTGCATTTGGTAAACAGTTGGGATAGTGGGTGACTCACTTTATGGATAAGGATACATATCCAGGAGCTAAATCAAAACCCCCTTGGACTCTGAACAGATCTTTAATTCCCGCTCCTTGGTAATATGCCTGAGATTTTGGGAGGGCGAGTTCATTTCATTACGGTCCTTGATCATTGTCAGCCAACCCTGTAGTGCGACATCCCAGGAGAGGTGGATTGATATATTGTGATTATCATTATAACTTAATTAGGTATTTGAGTTTATGATTTTTGACTTTGTTATTTGCATTTTCACATTACCACTTTTTCTTTATCGATGAGGGTTTTAGCTGTTCAGAAAATCTAAAATATCGATGATATTTGTTTCTGTCAAAGATGTTTTTTTTATTCCAAATATAACAAGTGAATGAATAAAATAACACTTTGAATTTGAATTTCATCTTCATAAGAAAATCTGTTTTTTTAATAATGATCTATTTCATATATGATGGTCATTGTGTTATTAATCTTCATCAATAATTGATGGCATTAAAATCCTAAGTTTACATTTGGACTCATTGAAGAATTTACTGTGGAATAGATGCAGTGATGTAGCCCGCGACTGGTGCTCAGGTCAGATCGTGAACAGTGGTGCGACTGGTAGAAAATGCCATGGTGAATTTTACCTATGTTTACTACTTTTAATGGGTGTTGGAAGGACAATTGTACTAGATTTTAGCTGGCGTCCTACCAGTTGTAGTTGTCACCGCTATGGCAGTAAACAGGGTGACGATTCCCTTTGTTCTAATTTTTATTTTTTACCTTAGTTGAATATTTCTGTACTCTCCTTATATTTATCAATGTAACAGTATACAGTTTTAAAAATGTACCTCTAATTTGTTTGATTTTGGCGTTACACCAGATTTCAACTTCACTATTTACCTTTTTTATTACCCTTTTATGTGAACTTTAGGGTTCTACCGTTTACAATTCAGAATGACTATGATTATGTAATCATTAAAAATATTTATAGACTTCAATCCGAATGAGGTGCATCGCTGTCACATCTCTTGAGAAGGTTGTATTATAGTTCCTTCCAGTCAATCTCATAGTTTGGTAGGTCTCATAACAGTCCAAAATTGGGATCTATAACTCCTTATAGATCAACCATCGCTTCCTAATAAATCTAGCAATTTTGTCTTAAAACTGGGATAAGAAGAAATTGGCTTAACATAATTTTTGCGGGTAATATCTTCATGTAATTTGTGTATGGTTTTAATCATTGTTAGTGAGTATCGCCTTGATATATTGGAGTGTTTTCTTCACATGATTGGGATATTGCCTAGTATGATTGATTATTTGTTACTAAATCCTGGCTGGTATTCGTTCCAACTGTTCATCTTTGTAACGAAATAGAAATCTTTTGAATGTCATCTTGACTAATTTTTTCTTCGAATCATTTAAATGAAAACTATGAATGTAAACAAGTTTGTGTATTTCAATATTTACACCCTTACCTTACATGCAAGGTTGGAACCGATATTTAAAAACTAAACCCTTCTTAGTTGCTTTTAGTCAACAACATAATAAGTCTACTTTCTAAACTACTTCAATGTTTCATTATTCAAATGGGGTAAACAAAATAACGATATGTTAAGGTTCACTAAGGCCCTTGCCTTAAAATAGATAACCAAGTTAATTTCTATATCAATGGATTTATTTGTTTGGATTCATTACCTTAATTACTATAATTGTTTCCATAGTCTTATAATTTAGTTATATTTATTACTTTAAATACAATATTGTAATAGTTGTAATGGGTTACCAATGACGCACTATTGCAAAATGATAGGTGGATGAACGTCAGATTAAAGTTGGAGTGTATATTCACCCTGTTAGAACTAGATGCATTTAATGGGCATTGCGAATTGGCTTAGTTAAAATTTTAGTCATTTTAGTTGGCCTACTAGTAATGTCACTTATGTTCAACCTTAGTGAAATTTTGAATGGCTTAATTGAATCTATATGCTGTTGATATGAATGGCGCCTTGAAGTACAGTAGAAGGCTACATTTGCATCTTGTTTCGAAATAAAGTTGTTTTCCTTTTGCTTGCACTTATGTCGTTTCATGACGGATTTTGTAATCAAATTTTCTTGCACCACGGAATTCTTGTGATGTTTGTTGGATATGATTGCGTAGCGATTGTCTTTGTGGTTTTTGATTTAGCATTTTCCTTGTTTTTCTTGTGTCGGGCGGGAAGTAGACACCTCCATGTTCCTCAGAACAGTCGCCAGCCCTGAGACCTTAAATGGTTAAAATCGATGGGAACCTGGGCTTGAGCGTTTCTTATGTGTCTTGGAGGTCCTAACCATTGTAGGGTAGGATGGATGGGTAGTCAGTCTGAATTATTTCTGAGTGATCGTTGTTAATGCTTCCAGTTGCCTATTGTACGTCATATGTCATCTTGTTGTGTTCGTATTGCTTGCGTCTTGTTCATCCTCGGGTTACTATTTTCTGCCTGAGAAGTCGACCAGGAGCCTATCTGACATTCTCTCTCTCCAGAGAAGAGAACTAAGATTAAACACCCTACTTTCCTGTGAAGAAATAGTAAAATCTACTATTATGGATTCTTCCATCTATGTTCGTACTGTACATAACATAGTATGTCGTTTAATGCTTATAGTTACTTGTTGTGTGCTTTATGTCTATGGTCATTTAATTCTTGCAGTTACTTGTTGTGTGCCTTATGTCTTCTTGTTGTGATCATCGTGGTTGCATCTTCTTAGTCGTCGGGTAGCAACGTAGAGTCAAGTGTGACTGCTTCCTTTTTATACGCGCGCACACACCTTAAACAAACAAAAAAAATTGCACCTATTATCAGAGTTGTTTTCATAACGAGGAGGTTGTCACAATTCTGGTTGTCCACGCTAGACTAGTTGAATTCACCTCTTCCACAACCTTACCAATGGAATAATTCCACGTCCTGTCAGTAACATTTTCTTAGAAAAAACCAGACAGTGTGAGAGCCATCATTGTGGACAGATTTTGCATCATGAGAAGTAGGTTTCTGTCCATGGGAGGAAGTCGTGATGCCTATCTTCTCCTCCAACGCTATGATACCGACTTGAAATTGGAGAATAACATAGCAAGGCAGTGAGGCCACAAGGGATCACACAAGTGAGACTATGCTCACAAACTCTGCATTTCTAATCTGATAAATTGGATATAGATTTATAGGCTAGGATAACCTCTAACAACCTCCTGAATTTGTGGATTTGAAAACCACTCAAAGACTAAACTAGCATACAATAGAAATTCGTTCTAATAATTTCCTAACTATGGAATTTCACCATTATTCTCCAACAAGAACATGAACTTGAGAAACGAGATGGTTCAACTTGTTTATCTTCTAATAGGAAAACACTCGGTAAAATAATTCACTTGAAGAGGTGTTGAGCATCTAATGTTTGGGATTTTAGTTGCGATAAGTAGGTCGAGACCATGCTTTATGGCCATAAACATTTCTAAGATTATCTAATCTTAAAGATGCCTTCTTCTCGCTCCAAAGTGGAATATCTTTGTTAATCGGTATGGTATATATATTTTTCATATAATTAGTTTATATAATCACTATTAATTTTATTAGCATATTTCAATATTAAAGAGGTTAAATTCCAATCTACGTAGTATTTGGTTTTATGTATGGGCATAAAGATAAATGATATTAAAATGTACATGATACATTCAGGGTAGTCTCAATGATAGTCATGGGGGACATTGGAAGTAGCCTCAATGATAACCACAAGGGAGATTTCTTACCCATACTATTTAGGTTCACATTGTCTTTTTGGTCACAAATCAAGACCTAAAATTCCTTTAGATTAGCTATGAGATCATCTTCCTCATATGTAACTAAACATGTTCATGGTCCAAGACCCATGAGGCCCTCCCATGGACCACCAATGAGGAATTTATGAAAGAAACCAATATATATATATATATATATATATATATATATATATATATATATATATATATAAATTAAATAAGCATAGTTGCAATAAGTATAGCATCAACAAAAGGTTCATATTGAGTAGACCATAGATATTAAACCTCATGTTGTGGTATTTTAAGGAATTAGTTATTAATACTCAAGGATTCACCATAATCCTCCCAAGTCAAATATGGGAAAGTTCCTTGCTTTTACAACCAATTCATGTCCTCAAGATCATCTTTAGAAACCAATTCATCCACTATATTAGTATTTTTATTCATCAAAGGAGGTTGAACAGGTCTTCAATTGTGTTCTCTCGAGTGGTCAAAATATATCTCTTATGAAATCTAGTTTTTGAATAGAAAGTTTGGATTTATCTAAAGAGTGTGAGGGAGATGTGTAATTTCACTTTAAAAAGTAATGCACACAAACAAACTATTCTTGTATTCTATGATCATCACATATTTATACATCAAGCTTATACTTAAGATAGATAGGATTTTTTAGCCATATAATCCAATTGTTTAGATAATATCTCAACCACACATATAAATAAGATCAAGATCTAACAAAATCCTAACCAAACATTTCACTTAAAGATCAAGATTTAACTAATACAATATATGATGAGAAATATCAAATATTAAGCACAAGACAAATAAAAGTTAATATCTCCAACACACTCCCTTAACAAATAATTGTCTTAATGTTTTGTATGGTTGAGACATAGTTATCAACTTAATGAGAACTATGACCTCAAAACGAGAACTCTATCGCTTAAACCCCATATTTTTGCATAAAAAACATGGAAAACAACCCCTAAATCAAAAAGTGGTGCTATCGGTAGCACCAACTTTTGTAATCGGGTAAAAATTACAACTTTTTTCAACTATGGGCTTAAAAGATCAAATGGCTTCTCAAACAAACTTTAAAATCAACCCCCAAATAAAAAAGTGGTGCTACCAGTAGCACCATTTTTTCTAAATGAGTTAAAATTACAATTTTTTTCAAGCATAGTCTTAAAGGATAAAATGGTTCCTCAAAAAAACTCTAAAATCAACCACCAAATCAAAAAGTGGTGCTATCAATAACACCAATTTTTTTGACCTAGTCAAAATTACAACTTTTTTCAAGCATGGCCTTAAAACATAAAATAGTTGCTTAGAAAAACCTTTAAATCAACACCTAAATAAAAACATGATGCTACCTAAAGAAAAATGTTTTTTCTAAACATTAAAATTACAACTAATTACAACCTAATTCAAAATGTGGCATTGACAACAAATCCCTACAGAAATAAAAAACCCAAAATTGAATCCTAAGTGGTCACTTGAAAAATTATTTATGAACGTTTTTTTTTCTTAAATTTACATTAAAAAATAAATAAAGATAAAAGATAAAATCTTCACAAAATTTACATTAAAAAATAAATAAAGATAAAAGATAAAATCTTCACAAATATATATATTTTTAATGAAGACGAAAATGCATTTAAAAAATATATATTCAAAATCCAAATTTAAAAAAAAACAAAAACAAAAACAAAGAAAACCCTTAACAAAATGGTGAAAACCAAAGAAAAACTAAAAATAAATGAAAAAGGTTTAAAATTTGATTGGAAAACAATAATTTAAGACAAAAATAAGTTTTT
>ML777493.1:912385-942621 GCA_009831015.1 Picea engelmannii | reverse complement strand
AAAAAAAAAAACCAAGGTTCAATAAATATTAAGAAAAGAACATCTAAAATACAACATATTTGATTAAACTAAATTAAAACACCTTAAAAACACAAATTGTTTTCATAAATATATAAAAATATAAAATTTACATAAAAACATATATAATTTATGTTTAAAAATATATAAACAACATATGTTTTAAATATATAAAACATATATATATATATATATATATATATATATATATATATATCTGTGTGTGTGTGTGTTTTATACATAAAACATATGTTATATATAATAAAACATATATTACATATGTTTTATGTAGAACATATGTTATATATAATAAAACACATATTACATGTGTTTTATATGTTATATAACATATGTTTTATATTTTTTCGCAGTTTTGAACGGAAATACTATTTCTCTTTGGTTTTGAACGGAAATAATATTTCTTTATTGTTCTGAATGGAAATAATATTTCTTCATGGTTTTGAATGAGAACACTACTTCTCTGCAGTTTTGAATGAGCATACTAGTTCTCTACGATTTTAAAATGAATGAGAACACTACTTCTCTGGGGTTTTGAACGAGCATACTAGTTCTCTACGATTTTAAAATTATATCTCTGAGGTATTGAACGAGAATAATACTTTTTTTTTAAGTAGATATTTTATTTCTAATATTATGTATCTAGGGTTTTCAACCCCAATAATACCTTTTTTTTTAAAGGAGATATTTTATTTCTAAGATTATATATCTAGTGTTTTGAATGGGAATAATACTTCTCTGTTTATTTATTTATTTTTATTTTTTTAGTAGATATTTTATTTATAAGATTATATATCTAGGGTTTTGAATGGGAATAATCTCTATAGTTTTTTACCTTTTTTACCCAGAATAATCTCTCTAGTTTCTCTGGACTTTTCTGTCGTTTTCATAAATTATTTTTGGCTTCTTCAAAGGGTTGAGCATTTGGACATCTGAAATGAGGAGAGTCACTTTTTACTTTGATTCAATTTTAATTATAAGTAAAGAGATTTAAATATATTTTATTTATTTTTTTATTTCAAGTTTCAGAAATAAAAGTTTATTTGAGAGATAAAGTCAATCCATAATAATAATTGTTACATCTTTTTTCTCTTCTTTTCAATATGAGCACTCCACCACCTATTCCAAAAACTGATCCTAACAAGGGGAGGCCCCCCAAAATCACCCTAGACATCCTTTATGATTATATGGAATCAGTAGAAAAAAAGAGAGAATGCAGATGACAAAATCCAAATAGAGTTAGAAACATTAGAAAAAATGAGTGAAGAAAGAGATGTAAAACTCCAAATAGAGCTAGAGGCAATGATTGATAAAAAAATTAAAGATACCATTCAAAATCAAATATAGGATATATTCTTAGGGTTCAAGAGTGAATTGTAGACAATGAAGGATAGAATTCAAGAAATATAAAAACATAAGCAATCAACCCAAGAAGGATGGGTTGAAGAAAATCATATCTTGAGAGATAGGATTAAAGAGCTAGAAGAAAAAATAACCAACAATTTGACCCTCAGTAATATGGAAAACAAATTTGATATCAAACCCATCAAAGAGGAAATGAATAAGCTAATCGAATTGGACCATGAGTGTAACAAAAAAGCCTTGAACCTCATAATTTTTAGTATAAAATAACAACAAGAGGAGGATACACTAGCAATAGTAAAAGAATAATTAAAAAATAAATCAAAAATTGATACAACTTACCTCATAGAAGCAAAGAGGCTAGGAAAAATAATTGATTACAAAGATAGGTTGATCCGTGTCAAAGTAAGTTGTAATGACCATAAATATAACATACTTAGTAAATCTCTGAGATTAAAAGGGTGAGGAATATTTATAAATGAAGACCTCATTCCCGAAGACCAAGTTGAATTAAGAAAGGAAGTTCAAAAGGTAAAAGAATCTAGGAAAGAAGGAAAATGTGCAATAATTAAAAATAAAAAAATCTATTGTTAGGGATAGAGACCAGAAGGATAATAATAAATAAGAATTTGGGGCACTTGGGATCCTTTTTTCGAATTGTCGTGGCTTTCCATGGCGCAAAGGTCCTATGATAAGTTGGATCCCAGGTGATATTGATATTATCTGTCTAGCTGAAACTTTGGAGCATGAGGAGTCTAAGGTGCCTGACATGGAAGGATTTGTCTTGTGGTTGGCATGGAACAAAAAATCCTTCTGTAGAGGGATAGGAGCCATAGCTTTTTATATTAGAAAAAAGAATTCTCCTCACATTCAACTTCATAAGATTGACCCTCTTAATCAGTACATTTGGATAGAAATTTCAGACACTAATGCTGAGAACATGTATATAACAATTTGTTATTTTGCACCTATTAATTCTACTTTTTATAAGAAAAATAATCTCGATAAAAATTGTCCCTATAATAATTTAGAACAAGATATTTATAATTTGAAAAATGAAGGTAATATCCTCTTGCTAGGAGACTTTAATGCTAGGAATGCAACTAAACAAGGTGCTTTTTAAAGTGATGACTCCAACCATAATCCTTTATGGCTAGATGATGACCTTGTTTTATCTAATAGCTACAAAAGAAGCTTTGAAGACCTAATTGAGAATTTGTTTGGTAATAAGTTGGTCAAGCTCTACAACTTTCAAGACCTAATAATTTGCAATGGAGTAATGAAGTGGGAAAAGTCCAACCAAAAGGCCTGTATTGATGGGCTAGGTAGTAGTGTTGTAGACTATGTGATATATCATATCCCTGTTTCCAACCAAATAACAACTTTTGACCTTTTAAATGACCATGATCCTGACTCTGATCATAAACCTTTAACCCTAACTCTAAAATTTTCCATGCATAGGAGCACCATTGAAGAGAATTCTGATGATCAAAGGAATTTGCGCTTTGACAAAAGTAAAGTTGTCATTTTCTTAAAGGATTTAAATAGTAAATTAAACCTCTTAACTTGTAAGGACAACATTGAAGAACTCTATCATAATTTTACAACTACCCTTTCCATTTCTATTAACAAGTTCTCTTTCGAGGTGTCACATAAAAAGAATAATAGAACAACCAACCCTTGGTATGATAAAGAATGAAAAATTGCTAGGAAATCCATTAGGAATGCTTATAATGAGCCCTTAAAACTCGATAAGATCAATACGTACAAATCCCTAATTAAAAGGAAAAAAAGATACTATGTCAATAAAAGGCAAGAGAAACTTTCACAACTATACATGTTGGATTCTAAGAAGTTCGGGAGCCAAATTCTAAAACGCAATACTAAAGAAAATAATAGGATTCCCTTAACGGATTGGAATTCCTACCTTAAAAGTCTTTACGACTTCCTTAATGCCATGGACACCATTCCTATTGTCCCTACAAAAGAAGAATTTTTTTCTTTAGATGACATAGAGGTCGGGGTTAAGCGGCTCACAAATGGGAAAGCTAAGGACATTGAAGGCTACCAAGATGAAATTTTTAAAATCAGAGGGCCAATCCTTATCCCTCACATACACAAGCTCTTCAATTTAGCAGTCAAGCAAGGCTTCCCTAAACCCTGGACGCAAAGCCTCATTGTTCCTATTTTTAAAAATGGGGATAAAAATATTCCCTATAATTATAGGACCATTATGATTAGCCCGATTTTAGCCAAGCTTTATGGAATTATTTTGGAAAATAATATTAGCATTTGGCTAGAAAGTCACGGTAGAAAAGATAAAGGCTAGGCTGGGTTTAGCAGATATCATTCAACTATGGACCATCTTGTTACCTTTAGTATCATTGCAGAGGAGTTCCACAATACTAAAACTGATCTTTTTGTTTGTTTTGTTGACTTTAGAAAAGCTTTTGACATGCTTCCTAGGAAAAACCTTTAGAATAGGTTGGAAGAGACAAAAGTGTCTATCGAGTTGAGGGATATTGCAATAAGGATGTATGAGAATGTTATTTCTAAGTTTAAAAACACTGAGGGCTTGTCAAAAGAGATTAGCTGCAATATCAGAGTCAAACAAGGTTGTCTGTGACATTCCCCCAAAATAAAAATATTTTGGAAATTTAATTTTTTGGGAAGTTATTCCGTTTTTGGTAAATTCAAATTTGGAATTTTTTTTCCATTTATGGAAATTCTGAATTTCAAATTTTTTAATTGTAATAAATTATTATAACTGTTGGGCAGAACTCTGATTTGACCCAACTAACTATTTGACGATGACACTTGTTTAAAAACACAATATTTTATATTGATTGCAGGAAGACAAATGGAACAACCATGTTAAAAGTAGTTGAACATGACTCCATGAGTGGGGATCATGTTGGAACTACCCCTGGGATGATTTTTACAAGTGAAAAATTAATGATTTGGCCATTGTTAGCCCCTGAAAACCAGGGATTTAGGAAGCTGTGAAAATTCCAAGGAAGAAAAAAGACCTAGGCAAGTTACAAATAAGCATATGTGAGGAGGCAAGACGCTGCTAAATATGATGGGAAAGAGTCTATTTTATTTTTATTTCTCACTTGTTGTTATGAACACTGGAAGGGTGTGAGGCAAGGAGAAAAAGGGACTAAATTGAAGGACAGTGTTGTAGAGGGATTTTTCCAAGTTCGCCCTTATGGACTCATGGTCAGGCTAGGAGTTGAATCGGTCAAGTAATCATGGCTGCTCGGTTCTACGGTTGGGAGGAACGTGGTTGTTCTATTTGTTTTCTCCACAAGTTTAGTTCAGATATGTTGCTATAAACTCTATCTGTCTGAATGACTTTATATTGGATATACTGTACATGTTATAACTATACAGAAAAGAATTCTAGTATCTTTTTTTAATCGTATAACTATTGTAAGTCCTTTCCTATACCTAAATATTCAGTATTCTACCTTTGTTGGATGAATTGGTTATTGTTATAGTGGGATCCTTAATTCTGGTATGCATGCAATAACCTAGATAAAGGTTGCTCGAAATTCAATGAATAGATTGTAGGATTTAGTTGTAGATTTATTTCCGGAAATCATTTTTTTTTAAATAGAATCAAATATGTATCAATGAATGAACAAAGATATTATATGCATATGTGTGTGTCAAACTTTAAACATAATTGAATATGTATTAATGAACGAACAAAACCAACATATGCATATATTCCATTCTGGAATTTAGTTCAAAAAGGAAACATAATTCATTGATATAGCACATATGCAGTTAAACTACCAATAGATACAAAGTATGCGATAGGGGTTTTGCACAAATGATACTTTGAATCTGAATTAATTTGGTTAAAACACAATTAGGAATAAGACACACACACACACGCACACACACACACACACACACACACACACACACACATATATATATATATATATACAGAGAGAGAGAGAGAGAGAGAGAGAGAGAGAGAGAGAGAGAGTAGCAAGGTATTGATGTTGAATCAGAAATGACAGGTCTAGTCAACTATGTTTAGTTATGTTGAAAACAAATGGTAAACAATTCTAACCCTGCCAAGCAATATCAAGACTTTTTTCATGAACCATAACAGTAAAGGAATATAACCCATTCTAGGAATGATCATAGACTAAATAGTAGAAAACCCTAAGGGAAACGATAATCAACTGGACTATCAAACTTTTATGTTGCTACAGGTGAGGAAGAAATCATTTCCTAATCCCGGAAGGGGAAAAATCAAATATACACAAAACCATATTGTGCAGCAATAATCCCAAGGGAAACAAGACAGACCATATGAGGACACTTATAATTCTAAATTTTAAATATAATATGAAGTGTCAGTATATTCGAGTCCTTACAATAGGTTAAAACCCCAAAAATTCTTCAGTCCCTTTATATCATACCGGTAGGGATTTCAGACTGTGTAAACATCTGTAACCGAATCTTTTTTCTAAAATAGTAATGATAAATAAATTTACGAGTTGGGATGAGACTAAATAGAGGAACATCTAGGATAAGACACCCAATGTTTTTCATCATTCAATTGAAATCCTGTATGATAATAGTATACACAGATGTCGGACCAAGACACAACAGGAGGACCCCCCCATGAAGGCAATAGAACAAAACTATTACAAACTTATAAAAAATCCAGGAAGAAACCGTGCCCTCACACTGTTGGAACTCTGGGAAGGCTTACGAACGAACTCAAATACCTCTTGCAATGAGAGTGGGGATTGAACATTCGATATCCACATATAGACGAAAGGCCTTGAAGAAATAACGATTTATTATTAGTAGACACAGACAAAAATGATGATATACTAACAAAATTGATAACGATCAGTAAGGAAAATTTATGTAATCTTACTTAACTTTTGTTCGAGAGGGTAGCATAGCTCTCTTATTTTCCTTGCCACTTTTACCAACTGGATAGACGCCTGGAAAAAGGTGGATAGCATATTTATTCGTTGATGGGTACCCTTGTATCAAAATAGGGCCCATCATTAGTGAATTATATAATCCCTGAAAACGAAGAAATCTTACAAGAAAGAGGTGCATACACTGCAAGTAACGATTTCATAAGAAGAAAAGACACAAATAGACAGTAAAAGTTATCTTTTAAAAGAAGTAACCAAACCTACGTTACCCTAGATTATATTGTTCATATCGAATTCAGAAAGCCACACATAACTGCCATAACTGAATCATATCAAATAGTCTTATGCTTTGCAAACATTACAACGATTTGTCCCCACTACTTTTTAAATCAAATCGAGCATATCACAACGTGGGTATTATGCACTACAATAATATTGTAAGCATCACAAGAGAATATCATGACAAGAATTATTTAAAGCCCTAGAGAGATATTAAGCCTCGACAACATTCAAAGGATTCAACATAGAACTTAAAATGGGGAGGTTACGAAAATATTTTTCTCCCAAAACGTAAACAAGAAAATGAACGAATACAAAGATATACCCATAGGAAATGAACTGGGAAGCTATGCAACCCATAATTCCAAAAATGAATAGGAAAATGAATGAATATATTCCCTTCAAAACCAGAAGGAAAAAAAAAATGGAGATCAAATCGAAGAAATTTCCCTTCTAGGAATTAGGGTAACATCATAAACGTTACAGGAGAAGTCGAGAATGCATTATTTCTCTAAACACCTTACAAGAATGTGTATTGAGACAAATACTTACCAGGGGTAAAGGTCCACTCCAATCATTCCAATGTGGGAGTGGATACCTTGGTAATACTCTCCACCTCCAAGGTTGGTTCACAGGACCGCCTCACAGAACTCAACAATGAAAATCCTGAAACCACTTCAACCCTAACAGATATCCTGTCAACCTTGGAGTAATTGTGGAGGGCAGGTGACCGTGTAACTATGTCAGAGATAGTATTCCATTTGGGTAAAGAGTTCAGTATTTCCACTGGAACTTGTAGGCTACCTTAAATGAATCTTACAGAGTATTAATTGTTAGATAGAGAATTCATTCCTCCCACTTAACAAGTGTTATGTTAAGGGTAAAACCCTTTGTCACTCCTTGAGATTAGTGTGAATCAACAACCCGACCCTAGTGGTGAAATGTCCATTGACATTTGGAGGTAAGTAACTAATTCACAACCAACCCTGGTCCTAAGAACATTAAATTTGATCGCGACATAGTAGATAGGTTAGTTGTCTGGTAATAGAACCCAATTCATTGAATCGTATGGTGGGAAACCAAGTAAAGTCGCCTAGATTCAATGGTAATCAGATATCCATGCATGCAAAACCTTAGAATTTTTTATGTTTTTGCTTGAATAAATCGTAGTAGGTTTTGTGACCCCTCTTTTTCACATGATCTATTACACCAAGGGGTAAAGGTATTTAAAAAAAAAACAAGAAGGAACACTTTGATAGGTAGAACTGAGGAAAAAAATTTCTTAAGAATTTTTCTTACAAACAGAAATTGCACCAGTCCTATAATAAGTTTACACCTTATGTTATTAAAAGGAAAATAGAAAAAAAACAATTTATTTTTGTGTTTCTGATAATGAGGTTCATTACATATGGTATCAAATCAAAAGTTACAACACTGGGCCTGAACAGGACCACTGTAGTGCTTAGTATATATTTTGTTTTAGAAAAAATAAAATAATAAATTGTGTGGTTACAAACATAAAAATTTCTCTCTTTTGGTGAATAAGTATGGCAACTGAAGACAATGCAGAAAATAGGATGGAAGAAAATCCACAACAAAGGCCTCCTGGAGATACAAGGAAGAATAGTGATGGAATCTCACCCATAGAAGTGTTGGAAACAATGAGGAACTTGATTGTTGAGCTACAAATATTTAAAGCCGACAATGAAAAATTTAAGAAGGCACAGTAAGAACAACATGAGTGATGTAGGAGAATCATCCCACGTCGAGCAAGCAAGCGTGGAAGTGGACAACTAGACAAGCCTAGCACAAATTTTGAAATCGTCTTGAAGATAATGTGCCAACCTTAAATGCGATAGTAAAGAGAGGCGTACTTTTATATTGTAATCAGACCTTGAGCGTCCCGCTCTCGTCTGAAGTAGATAGAGGCATTTATGTTGAGATGAAATAGGTAGATATAATTTAATATTAGATTAGAGAGTTTTATAAAGAAAGAGGGAAACGAGATATAGACACCCTTGTTGTGTATTGTAGCATTAGCATGATTGTAGAGGGAGAAGAGAAGCAGAGAGCTATGTAGCAGACTCCATGTACATAATTTCTGAATTTATATAAAGAAAGTTGTGATTCACACTCATGGTGTTTACTTATTCTCTGTGTATTGATGTTATGCTCATGAATGGTTTATTATTTCTATCATGCAATTGCTTTTATGCTATGTATGAATGATTTCTTGCTGAGTGTTTGAAATCTGAGAGAGGAAGAGTAAGAGGAATGAGTTTCAATTGTTTCTCTATCTGAGCAAGAGATTCCTGCAAGGAGTGCAGTTGAAGTCGTCCGCAAGGAGTGCGTTGACGAAGGGCTCAGGTAGTTTAACTCTTGTTCTCGTTAACCCAGAGTGCATTTGGGCATAGGAGCCATGCAAGGAGTGCGCAGGCCGAGTGAGGTCTCAGGGTTGCAAACCTGAGCAAAATATCGAAAGACTGTTGCTGCAGGTGTGCGCAGAGTCGGGGCTCTCAGATATTTGAAAGTATCTAAAGGTTGTCACAAGGAGTGCATGCAAGGACCCTCTTTGAAGCTCAAAGTTGTGAAAAAATCTCAGGAGGGATAAATCCTTTGAAGCTATTGAAGGTAGCATAAGGAGTAGGAGTGTATCAAGTGACTCAAGGTGACGGAGTTTTGTGTCACGAGTGATTAATTCTAGGAAGGAGTCCTTGGTCCACTTCGTGAATGTATTGAGGAGGAGGAGAACATAGATGGTCAGGATCTTGTGGAGAGGATTTGAGAAATCTCGCCAGCCATCTGATCTGGTAAAGAAGTGGTGAGGTTAGGGCTGCATCCGGAGCCCAAGCTCTAGAGATCGTGAGTCCTTGGATCATCAACTAGTTACCCATCAAACATTCGTTTTATAGGAGTTGCACAGGGATTAAATCTTCATGAGCTGAGGGGAAACCCTGAGAAGCATCGGGATATTGAGGTGTCAGAGTTCGGAAAATCGGGGATCCCATGGACCAGGGATCAGAAAATCCATCGTGGAAATCTCGACGAGCTCAGAGTCGTCCATCTATTGGGACAGGTGGCAGGAACCAGGAGTCATCAGTATATCGTAGGTTCAGAAGTCAAGAGATCGAGACCTTTTGAGTTCTGAAATAGTGAGGAGATCATAGTCGTGGATATCAAGAAGGGCACGTGTCGTGTGATCACTCAACCGAGGATTTGGTCATTGGGGCTCATATATGTGTATGGTTTGACTTTGTTCTTGGAGAAGTCCAAGGTTTGATCTGAACCGTCCATCATTTGGGATGCGTGTCGAAAGACCTGACGAAGTCAGGGTTTGGTGTATTAGAGGTCTTGAGGATAGGACACTCTTGCAATTTGGAATCATGAAACGTGATATCTCGATAGGCCAAAGGAACAGTGTGGGGCCAAAGGCATCAGCAGGTGGATAGATGGCACATCCTTTCGGAAAATCGGAGAAGGAGGAGACTCGAAATAATAGGCATTAGGATTCGCGATCTCGCGAACTCCAAAATGTCGATGGAGTAAAGGGACTGTTGAAAGGTCAACTCGCGAGTGCATCGGGGGTTCAGTGTATCGGGACTCGGGATTCGGAGAATCGAGTTGCTCGACATCATGAGTGTAAAAACCATGATAGGAGAAGTCCCAATAGGAGAAGGGAAGGGTCAGCGTTGACTTATATCGGGTATAGGGGATTCGTAGAACCAATGCTCGACCATTGACCTCGCGATTCTGCGAAGTCCAATCTCCCGATAAGTAAAAAGGGAGATCTTGAGAGAGAATCCTGTGGGTGCAGATATCCTGATAGCGAATAGAAGAGCTAATAAGAGTTCTTCGGGCTGCAAGGAAAGAAAGGTCCTGTGAGTGGATGTGCTTGCGAGCGTGCCTGTGTCAAGTGGTATCAGAGCTTAGAAAAGATTCTTTGCTTTCTGTAGTGGGGAAAAGGAGAATTCACCATGCCGCCGAGGAGAAGATATAGACAATCACCTGATCCAGAGGAGAAAAGGGAAGTGCCTAGAGGAAGGGGTAGAGAAGTGTAGAATCCAGAAGTAGAAAGAGATATGCATAACATACACACTAGACTTGTGGACAGGGAGATAAGACAAAGGCACACAACTAATGTAGGAGATATCAGTGAGTCCAAAAATGAATATGATGTTGGACATGGAGAAGAAGAAATCCCAGTAGAAGATGCAGCAAATGATCACTTACTTAAAGTTGTTGCAAGAATGGGTGTAAAGGCAAAGATGGACATTCAAGTTTATGAGGGAAATATGGATGTAGAAGAGCTTCTAGACTGGATTAGAGATTTAGACACCTATTTTTACTATGAATATATCAAAGAGGAAAAGAAGGTCAAGCATGCCATCATGAGATTAAAAGGACATGCAACCTTGTGGTGGGATGAACTACAAGAGGATAGGCGTTGCCAAGGCAAGCAGAAAATTAAGAGCTGGGACAGGATGATTGCAAAGATGAAGGTAAAATTCATTCTCAGGGACTATTAAATTTATCTTTTCAGTAGGATGCAGAACCTGAGACATAAGTTGATGTCAGTGAAGGAATATACTGAAGAGTTTTATAGGTTGAATATCAAGGCAGGTCATCGTGAAAGCAATGACGAAAAAGTGGCCAGGTATATGAATGGCCTGAGATATGAGATTCAGGATGAAATGAGTATGGAGACCATCCGAACGGTGGAAGATTCTTATCATATGGCTCTAAAAGCTAAAGAGAAGCTGAGATGAAAGCAGAGTCAGAGGGGCAGAGGCAGAATTTAGCCTAGAGGAAAATCAGTTGCCCAGGAAAGAACCTAGAAGCCCAGGGACGACTGGAAGAAACCTCAGACACGGACAAAGAGAGGTGGAAGCTCATAATGAGGGCGATATGATGAACAAAGAGGACAACATATTGAGCAGAGAGGAGATTATGCTAACAAAAACACTTTTCCTTGTACTAGAGGTAGAGGAAGGGGAAGAGGTGGAGTAATAACATGCTTCACATTTGGAAAGAATGGGCACAAGTCATTCGAGTGTACAGAGAAAAAGAAAGAAACTAGAGAAACTCACATCACCAAGGCACAAAGGCGACATGTGGAGGCAGAAGACACTGAAGGTGGAAGATCGTTGATGATGCAAAAAGTCCTTTTGACACCAGAGAAAGAGGTGGAAAGTTCATTCCAAAGGACCAGAATTTTCAGAACTTCTTGCAAGACCAAGGATTGGGCATGAAAGGTCATTGTGGATAGCGGTAGCACATAAAATCTCATTTCAACCGAGATGGTAGAGAAGATGGAGCTGGAGACGACTGATCATCCAAGTCCATATAAAGTTTTGTGGCTACAAAAAGGACATCAGGTAAATGTCACCAAACAATGCTTAGTTGAATTTAAGATAGGAAGATATAATGATAAGATATTATGTGATGTCATTCCTATGGATGTTTATCATCTATTGTTGGGTAGACCATGGAAATATGAAATAAATGTGATGCATGATGGGCGAATGAACACATACACTCTAGACAAGAATGGGAGGACACACATGTTTCTTCCAATCAAAGATAAGGATGTGAAGCTGAAAGTAAGAAACACAATATTTCTCATGAGGAGGAAGGAACTCCTTACCGAGGTTAAGAAGAAGGAGGATCCACAGTTCGTTGTGGTAAAAAAACTGAAGATTGTTCTGACTAGCACAAGAGTGGATGATTTTCTAGAAGAAGTTCAGGAACTGTTGGAAGAGTTCGCTAACATTGTAGTGGACGAATTACCTCGTTCGTTGCCACCAATCAAGAGAGTGAGTCATCACATTGATCTCATACCAGGAGCCAGTTTTCTGAATAAATCCATGTACAGATTGACGCCACAGGAGAATGAAGAGGTTAAAAGGCATGTCCAGGATTTGTTGGACAAAGGTTTGGTTAAAGAAAGCTTGAGTCCATGTGTTGTTTTGACAGTACTCAGTCTGAAGAAAGATGGAGGTTGGAGGATGTGTACTAACTCAAGGGAAATAAACAAGATAACCATCAGGTATAGATTTCCATTGCCAAGGATGGATGATCTGATGGATTTTTTAAGTGGAGATTTTTTTTTTCGAAAATTGACTTGAAGAGTGGATATCACCAGATTTGCATGAGAGAAGGTGATGAATGGAAAACAACCTTCAAAACAAACGAAGGGTTGTATGAATGGATTGTTATGCTGTTTGGCTTAACAAATGTGCCAAGTACCTTCCTGAGGTTGATGAACAAAGTCCTAAAGGATTTCATCGGAAAATTTGTCATTGTGTATTTGGATGACATACTGGTTTTAAGTAAGACAACAACAAAGCATCTGAAGCATTTGGCTACAGTGATGCAGAGATTACAGCAAGAGAAGCTGCCGATAAACATGAAAAAACCTCATTCATGAAGATAGAGCTCATTTATTTGGGATTTGTTATTTTAGCAAATGAGTTGAGGATGGATCCAGATAAAGTGGAGGTGATCAATAATTGGTCATCATCGAAGAATATCTTTGAGGTGAGAAGTTTTCATGGATTGGCTAGTTTCTACTAGAAGTTCATCAGGAATTTCAGTGGAATTAGTGTAGAAATGATGGATACAGTGAAGAAAATACACAAGTATTTTCACTGGACTGAAGAGGCTGAAAAGAGTTTCAATTTGTTGAAGATGAAGATCATGGAACAACCTGTTTTGGTGTTACCGGATTTCCGAAAAACATTTCAGGTGAAATGCGATGCAAGCAGGTTTGCAATCGAGGCGGTCTTGAGTCAAGAAGACATGTCGATAGTGTACTTTAGTGAGAAGCTAAATGAAGAAAAGGTGAAGTATTCCACATATGATACGAAGTTTTATGCCATCATACAGGCATTGAAGAAGTGGAGGCATTATTTGATTCCGAAAGAATTTATTCTATATAGTGATAATCATGCACTGCAGTTTGTGACTCAACAGGAGAAGTTGAATCAAAAACATGTCAAATGGGTAGAATACATGCAAAATTTCACTTTTGTAATTAAAAATATTTTTTGTACTGCTAACAAAGTTGTTGATTCTTTGAGCAGGAAGTGTTTGTTGTTGCAGGAGTTCAAAGTCAAAACATTGGGTTTTGATGATCTCAGGGACATGTACAGAGATGATCCATATTTTCAGGAGGCATATGAAGCAGCTGAGAATCCAATTCTTAGAGATAGAAGCCCATGGATAGAATACATGATCCAGGAATGATTTTTTTTTAGAGGCAATCAACTATGTATTACGAAATGCTCCATGCGGGAGACTTGTTAAAGGAGAAACATAGTGGAGGATTGGCTAGACATTTTGGTCATGAAAAAACATTTGCAAAGCTGAGAGAATTATACTTTTGGCCAGGGATGCGATCGTAGGTCAAGAGATTTGTAGACAGGTGTAGAATTTGCTAGCATTCGAAGGGAAAGAGGAAGAATGCAGGTTTTTATCAACCATTGCCCATACCACAGAAGTCGTGGGATGCGATTAGCATGGATTTTGTGTTGGGGTTGCCAAGGACGCAAAGAGGATTTTATTCGATCTTTATAGTGGTGGATAGATTTTACAATATGGAACACTTTATCCCATGTCAGAAGACCAGTGACGCGACTCACATCGCGAACCTATTTTTCAAAGAATTCATTTGACTTCACGGCTTACCAAGGAGTATAGTTTCGGATAGAGATACGAAGTTCATAGGGCATTTCTGGAGGACCTTATGGAAGAAGCTGGGAACTAAATTGTTATTTAGTTCGTTTTATCATCCTCAGATGGATGGACAAACAAAAGTGGTAAACAAAAGTCTGGGAGATTTGCTGAGAAGCTTGGTGACAGAGCACCACAGTAGTTGGGACAATATATTTCCGCAGGCAGAGTTTGCGTATAATGACTCAGTCAACAGGAGCACAAGACAGAGTCCATTTCAGATTGTTTATGGCATACAGTCGAGGGGAATTTCTGAATTGAGGGATTCAGAACATAATGCAACTAGGAGCGCTAGTGCAGAAGATTTCACAGAAGCGATGAAGGAAATTCACAGCCGAGAGAAGGAGCGGTTGCAGAATTCCAGCCAGGAGTATAAGCGCAGAGACGATCAACATAGAAGACAACTTCAGTTCGAGGTTGGTGATTTGGTTCTGGCACATCTGAGAAAGGAAATAGTTCCGAGAGGAACATATAATAAGTTGAAGATGAATAAAATCGGACCATGTAGGGTCTTGAGAACATTTGGGGCAAATGCTTATGAGATTGAATTACCCAATGGGATCGAAATTTCTCCGATATTCAATGTCTCAGATTTGTACCCATACAAAGATGAGGAAGCAGGAAAAAGTGATGAACATTTAGAGGTTCAGTTGCGAAAGCAAATGAGAATTGCAGAAAAGCCACAAATGGAGCACATACTGGATAAAAGAATTGGTAAGAAGACCAGAAGGAAAAAATATTTTGAATATTTGGTCAAGTGGAAGGGCCATTGAGTTGAAGATGCCAGCTGGGAGAATGAAGTGAAGATACAGAAGCATGGACATATCGTGCAGGAGCTCATGGATAGGATCCCATGAAAGTTTTCAAGCGAGGGAGTATGATGCAAGAGCATCATCCCACGTCAAGCGAGCCAACACAAAAGTGAAGGATAGCTGGACAAGACCAACACAAATTTTGAAATCGTCTCGAAGATAATGCACCAAACTTAAATGTGATAGTAAAGAGAGGCATAGTTTTATATTGTAATCATACCTTGAGCATCCCGCTCTCGTCTGAAGTAGATAGAGGCATTTATGTTGAGATGAAATAGGTAGATAGAATTTAATATTAGATTAGACAGTTTTAGAAAGAAAGAGGGAAACGGGATATAGACACCCTTGTTGTGTATTGTATCATTAGCATGAATGCAGAGGGAGAAGAGAAGAAGAGAGCTATGTAGTAGACTCCATGTACATAAGTTTTGAATTTATATAAAGAAAGTTGTGATTTAGACTCATGGTGTTTACTTATTCTCTGTGTATTGATGTTATGCTCATGAATGGTTTATTCTTTCTGTCATGCAATTTCTTTTATGCTATGTATGAATGATTTCTTGCTGAGTGTTTGAAATCTGAGAGAGGAAGAGTAATAGGAATGAGTTTCAATTGTTTCTCTATCTGAGCAAGAGATTCCTGCAAGGAGTGCAGTTGAAGTCATCCGCAAGGAGTGTGTTGATGAAGGGATCAGGTATTTTAACTCTTGTTCTCATTCACCTAGACTGCATTTGGGTGCAGGAGCCATGAAGGAGTGCACAGGCCGAGTGAGGTCTCAGGGTTGTGAACCTGAGCAAAATATCGAAATACTGTTGTTGCAGGTGTGTGCAGAGTCGGCGTTCTCAAATATTTGAAAGTATCTGGAGGTTGTCGCAAGGAGTGCATGCAAGGACCCTCTTTGAAGCTCAAAGTTGTGAAAAAATATTAGGAGGGATAAATCCTTTGAAGCTATTGAAGGTAGCATAAGGAGTTGGAGCGTATCGAGTGACTCAAGGAGACTAAGTTTTGTGTCACAGGTGATTAAGTCCGTGAAGGAGTCCTTGGTCCAATTCATGAACGTATCGAGGAGGAGGAGAAGATAGACGATCAGGATCTTGTGGAGAGGATTTGTGAAATCCCACCAGCCGTCTGATCTGGTAAAGAAGTGCAGAGGTTACAGCTACATCCGGAGCCCAAGATCTAGAGATCATGAGCCGTTGGATCATCAACTAGTTACCCGTCAACTGTCCATTTGACAGGAGTTGTGCAGGGTTTAAATCTTCGTGAGCTGAGGGGAAACCCCGAGAAGCATCGGGATATTGAGGCATCAGAGTTTGGGAAATCGGGGATCCCGTGGACCAGAGATCGGAAAATCCATCGTGGAAATCCCGACGAGCTCAGAGCCTTCCATCTGTTGGGACAGGTGGCAGGAACCAGGAGTCATCGGTATATCGGAGGTTCAAAAGTCAAGAGCTCGAGACCTTTTGAGTTTCAAAATAGCGAGGAGATCATAGCCATGGATCTCAAGAAGGGAATGTGTCGTCTGATCACTCAATCGGGGATTCGGTCATCGGGGCTCATATATGTGTATGGTTTGAATTTTTTCTTGGCGAAGTCCAAGGTTCGATCTGAACCATCCATCATTTGGGCTGCGTGTCAGAAGACCTGACGAAGTCGAGGTTCAGCGTATCGGAGGTCTTGAGGACAGGACACTCTTGCAATTTGGAATCGTGAAACATGATATCCCGACAGGCCAAAGGAACAGTATGGGGCCACAGGCATTGGTAGCTGGACAGGTGACACATCCTTTTGGAAAATCGGGGAAGGAGGAGACTTGAATTAATAGGCATTAGGATTCACAATCTTGCAAACTCCAAAATGTCGATGGAGTAAAGGGACTGTTGAAAGGTCAACTCGTGAGCGCATCGAGGGTTCAGTGTATCGAGACTTGGTAGTTAGAGAATCGATTTTCTCGACATCACGAGTGTCGAAACCGCGATAGGAGAAGTATCGATAGGAGAAGGGAAGGGTTAGTGTTGACTTATATCGGGTATCAGGGATTCGTAGAACTAATGCTCGACCATTGACCTCGCGATTCCGCAAAGTTTGATCTCTCGATAAGTAAAAAGGGAGATCCTGAGAGAGAATCATGTGGGTGTAGATATCCCGATAGGGAATAGAAGAGATAATAAGAGTTCTTCGGGCCGCAGGGAAAAAAATGTCCTATAAGCGGATGTGCTTGCAAGCGCACATGCGTCAATGAGATAAACGAATTCCTACTGCATAGTATAGTGACGAGGAAAAACCCAAAAGACAATGATAATGATGAAGAATTCAACAAGAGAGCCTCCAAGAACTCAGGGCCAGAAGCAGATAAAGAAGATAGTTCATCTGAAGGAACGCCTCCAGCCGAAGATGGAATGAAAACAGATAGAAAAAGAAAACAAGTAGACCACCTTGAAGGGGAATTTAAAAAGATTAAACCCACTATATTTGATGGGGAATCTAGGACAGGAGAAGAAGCAGAGGCATGGTTGTTGGAAATCAAAAAGTACCTCCAAATCTATAACTATTCCAGCAACATGAAGGTCAGGATGGCCATCTACAATCTAAAAGGGAAGGCCAGTATTTGGTGGAAAGATCTGAAATTGGCCAAGGGCCTAAAGGATAAAAAGTTGGAATGGTCTGACTTTAAGAAGTATTTCAAGAAACAATACCTTTCTGAAAATTATTATGAAAGGAAGGAGAAGGAATTTTACAAGTTACGACTCGGATAGATGACAATGGAAGACCTTATAAATAAATTTCTGGATCTGCTAAGGTTCGTACCATACATCTAGGAGGATAAAGTAAAAATTCAATGATTTCTAAGCTATGTACCACAGTCCTACAAGGACATAATTGAGTTTGACAACCCAAAATCCTTAAGTGAAGTATTCAAAAAAGAGTGAATGTGCTATGACCAGTATAAATAGTGGGCAGAGTTTCCCAAAGCCTGGAAGGATAAGAAACAAGATCGAATGAACCAACGGAAGAAGGGGTACCAACCAGCTCCTTATTGGAATACAGCAAAGAGTTTTTCGAGAAAGGATTTTCACTCCAATCCTCCGAATACTCAAGGCAGTGGAAAACCGGTAAACCTAGGAGCGAAGAGGTTTGGGGACAGCTCCTGCGAGCCATTAAAGTGCTGGGAATGTGGAGAGCCTCATCATAGGAGGAACTACCCATGTTTGAGTTCAACAAATAGAATTTTTTTTCATAACCTGAAAGAAGCCTCGACCATGGGAGACGTGGGAAGGAGACTACATCGGATAAATGTGGCAATCAATGGACGACAAGTTGACCACCAGTCCTCAGTGGTAGAAGTCAAAGGTAAAATCCATGAAACTCGAATTTCTATTTTAATTGACCCCAGAGAAACGTTAAGTTATATTACTTCGAAGGTAGTAGAGTCAAATAAACTTAAGAGACTGAAGCATGCAAAATCATGGCTTGTGCAACTAGCGACAGGTAGAAAAAGGAAAGCAATTGACTATATTTCAGATTTTGAGTTCAGCCTATATGGTCAAACTATAAGGACCGATCTGAACATCCTACCACTAGGATCTTATGATATGATTATTTGGATGGATTGGTTGGAACGACACAAAGCAATATTAAATTGTTATACAAAGATACTTAGCTATAAAGATGATTCTGGCACCACCAGGACAACCCAAGGTATACCAAAACTGGTATCAGTCAGACAAATTTCAGTGATGCAACTAAATAAATGTGAGAAAAGGAAGTCAAGTTTATGCCATCCAAGTGACGAGTCTAGTAGAAAAGAAGGATAAGACAAAGTTGGAAGACTTTGTTGTCCTACGTGATTTCAGAGACATGTTTGTAGATGAGATACCAAAATTACCCCCTAGAAGGGAAATATACTTCTCCATAGATCTGTTACCTAGTTCTGCCTCTATCTCAAAGGTTCCTTAATGGATGAGTCTACCAGAACTGACAGAATTAAAAATACAATTACAGGAATTGTTGGACAAAGAGTATATCAGGCCAAGTGTCTCACCTTGGGCAGCACCAGTCCTCTTTGTGAAAAAGAAGGATGGTACTCTAAGATTATGTATCGATTATAGACAAATGAACAAAATGACCATTAATAATAAATACCCCTTACCAAGGATAAATGATCTATTCGATTAAGTAGGGGGGGGCAAGATCTTTTCAAAATTGGATTTACGATCCGGTTATCACCAAGTTCGAATAAAGGACGAGGACATAAACAAAACAACATTTTAGACAAGATATGGGCACTATGAGTTTGTAGTCATAGCTTTCAGTCTCACTAACGCCCCAGCCATGTTTATGTGCCTAATGAACAGTATTTTCAATGAGTACTTGGACAAGTTTGTGGTAGTATTCATCGACGATATCCTGGTCTATTCAAAGACGAAGGAGGAACATGAGGAACACTTAAGAATAGTTCTACAAACATTAAGGAAGCACAAAATGTACACCAATTTCGACAAGTGTGACCTCTATCAGAAAGAGATACAATATCTTGGCCATGTAATTTTAGAAGAGGACATTGTCATAGACCTGGAAAAGATGAAAGCCATTATGGAATGGTCAGTACCTAAAGATGTAGCTGATATACGATCGTTCATGGGAATCACCGGATACTACCATAGGTTTATAGAAGGGTTTTCCAATATATCCTACTCTATCACATCATTACAAAAGAAAGGAACCAGGTTTAACTGGTCAGAGAAATGTCAAGACAACTTCAACAAACTAAAGGAATTATTGACAATGACACCCATATTGAAAGTAGCAGACCCAGATAAAGACTTCACTGTATGTGTTGATGCAAGTAAAGAAGGGCTAGGTGGTGTCCTAACTCAGGAAGGACACGTTATTTGTTATGAGTCCCAGAAATTAAAAGAGCACGAGACAAATTACGTCACTCATGACTTAGAATTGGCGGCAGTAATACATGCCTTAAATATGTGGTGACGTTACATAATGAGTAGACGATTCCTATTATTAACTGACAACAACGGGATGAAATATATTTTTAACCAACCAGATCTTAACGCAAGGCAAGCAAGGTGGTTAGCCTTCTTAAGAGAATTCAACTTCGAAGTTAAACACATCAAGGGCAAGGAAAAAAATGTAGAAGACGCTTTAAGTAGAAGAATCCATGGATTATTTGAGATGAATATTAGCAGGGCAGAAAGTGATCTAGAAGAAAGAATAAGGACGACTGGTATTGATGACGAAAACTATACTAAAATAATGAAAGAATTATCAAACAATACAGTGAACTCAGATAAACCAGATCTAAGTATCGACAAGAAGGGACTGCTACGATTTAAAAAAAGACTTTACATACCAAATTCAGCAGGGTTAAAATTAACAACCTTGGATGAAGTGCATAAGAAGCCATATTTTGGCCACCTAGGTTACCAAAAAATGATAACATCACTTAGGTAAAAAAATTTTTGGCCTAATATGAAGGGAAAAACAACAAAATACTTGGCTAGGTGCCAAGACTGTCAGCAGGTTAAGGCCGAGCACCAGCATCCAGCCGGCCTCTTACAGCCATTACCAGTACTAGAATGGAAATGGGAGACTATATCACTCGACTTTATAACAGGTTTGCCTAAAACTCAGAAACAGAATGACTCCATCATGGTTGTAATCGATAAACTTAGTAAGTCTACACACTTTATTCCTATAAAGTATACTTTTAAAGCTATAAACATTGTTTAAATATTCATGAAACAAATCTTTAGACTGCATGGTATTCCTAATATGGTGATTTTAGATAGAGACGTAAAATTAACATCCTCTTTTTGGAAGGAATTGTTTTCAAGGCTCAATACCAACTTGAATTTTAGTAAAAGTTATCATCCATTAACGGATGGGTAAACCGAAAGGACAAACCAAATCATAGAGGATATGCTCTGCATGTACGTAAGAATAAAACCAAACAAGTGGGATGATTATACACACTTGGTAGAATTTGCATATAACAATGGGTACCAAACTTCAACAAAGTTGAGCCCTTTCGAAGTATTGTACAACAAAAAGTGTATGACTCCAATTATTTGGGATAACCCGGCTGACAGACTCATGGTTGGACCAAAAATGCTCCAAGAAATGGAGAACATGGTAAGAAAGGTACAACAAAACTTGAAGAAATCATAGGACAGACAGTAGAGCTACGCAGATATGAAAAGAAGACACTTAGAGTTTCAAACGGGAGACCATGTATATTTGACAGTTAAATCCCAAAAAAATCTCATTGAATCTAGGAAAATGTGTCGAGCTGGCACCCAGGTTCTGTGGGCCCTTCGATATACTAGCTCGAATTGGACCTGTAGCGTATCAACTTGCACTACCAACGAATCTAAGAATTCAAAATGTATTTCATGTTTCTTTATTGAAAAATAATGTTCATGACCCTACTCATATGATTGATTGGAACTTGGTATAGGTGGAGCACGAAGGCGAATTCCAGGTGGAACCCCTATGAATTCTGGACCAAAGAGAAATAGTGCTTTGGAACAGAGTCGTCGCTCAAGTAAATGTGCAATGGAAGCACTTTAGTCCTAAGGAGGCCACTTGGGAATTGGAGGGAGATTTGCGGAAATCTTATCCAATCTTGTTCCAAGAAAGGAACGAACACCGAGTACAGTGTTTTATTGAAGGGGGAAAGGATGTGACATCCCCCCAAAATAAAAATATTTTGGAAATTTAATTTTCTGGGAAATTATTCCATTTTTGGTAAATTCGAATTTGGAAAAATTTTGCCATTTATGGCAATTCTGAATTTTGAATTTGTTATTTGTAATAAATTATTATGATTGTTGGGCAGAACTTTGATTTGAACCAACTAACTATTTGATAATGACACTTGTTTAAAAACATAATATTTTATATTGATTGCAGGAAGACAAATGGAACAACCATGTTAAAAGTAGTTGACCATGACTCCATGAGTGGGGAACATGTTGGAACTACCCTTGGGCTGATTTTTACAAGTGGAAAATTAATGATTTAGCTATTGGCAGCCCATAAAAACCAGGGATTTAGGAAATTGCGAAAATTCCAAGGGAGGAAAAAGACCTAGGAAATTTACAAATAAGCATATGTGAGGAGGCAGGACACTGCTAAGTATGTTGGGAAAGAGTCTATTTTATTTTTCTTTTTCACTTGCTATTATGAACATTGGAAGGGTGTGAGGCAAGGAGAAAAAGGGACTGAATTGAAGGACAGTGTTGTAGAGGGATTTTTCCAAGTTCGTCCTTATGGACTCATGGTCAGGCTAGGGGGTGAATCGGGCAAGTAATCGTGGCTGCTCGGTTCTACGGGTGGGAGGAACATGGTTGTTCCCTTTGTTTTCTTTGCAAGTCTAGTTCATATATGTTGCTCTAAACTCTATCTTTCTGAATGATTTTATATTGGATATATTGTACATGTTATAGCTATACAAAAAAGAGTTCTAGTAATTTTTTTTAATTGTATAACTGTTGTAAGTCCTTTCCTATACCTAAATATTCAGTATTCTACCTCTTTTGGATGAATTGGTTATTGTTATAGTGGGATCCTTAATGATGATATGCATGCAATAACCTAGATAAAGGCTGCTCGAAATTCAATGAATAGACTGTAGGATTTAGCTGTAGATTTATTTTCGGAAATCATTTTTTTTTAAATAGAATCGAATGTGTATCAATGATTAAATAGAGCTATTATATGCATATGTATGTGTCAAACTTTAAACATAATAGAATATGTATTAATGAACGAACATAATTGATATATGCATATATTCCATTCTACAATTTAGTTCAAAAAGGAAACATAATTCATTTATATAGCACATACGTCGTTAAACTACCAAGAGATACACAGTATGCAATAGGGGTTCTGTGCAAATGATACCTTGAATCTAAAGTAAATTGGTTAAAACACAGTTAGGAATAAGATACATATATATATATATGTATAACGCATGAAATAATTTTGAAAGGTTCAAGACTCCATTACGATAAATATTATAGTAAATATATACACAGATATATATATATATATATAGAGAGAGAGAGAGAGAGAGAGAGTAGAAGGGTATTAATGTTGAATCGGAAATGACCAGGTCTAGTCAACTATGTTTAGTTATGTTGAAAATAAATGGTAAACAATTCTAACCCTGCCAAGCGATATCCATACTTTTTTCACGAACTGTAACAGTAAAGGAATATAACACATTCTAGGAATGATGATAGACTAAATAGTAACAAACCCTAAGGGAAAAGGTAATCAACTGGACTGCCAAACTTTTATGTTGCTGAAAGTGAGGAAGAAATCATTTCCTAATCCCGGAAAGGGAAAAATAAAATATACACAGAGCCATATTGTGTAGCAATAATCCCAAGGGAAACAATACAACCCATATGAGGAGACTTATAATTCTAAATTTTAAATATAATACGATGGTTCGGTATAGTCGAGTCCTTACAATAGGTTAAAACCCAAAAAAATATTCAATCCCTTTATATCATACCAGTCGGTATTTCAGACCGTGTAAACATCTATAACCTAATCTTTTTTCAAAAATAGTAACGATAAATAAATTTACGAGTTGGGATGAAACTAAATAGAGGAACATCTAGGATAAGACACCCAACATTTTTCATCATTCAATTTAAATCCTGTATGATAATAGTATACACAAACATCGGACCAAGACGCAACTGGAGGACCTCCCCATGAAGGCAATAGAACAAACCTATTACAAACTTATCAAAAATCCAGGAAGAAATTGTGCCCTCGCACTGTTGGAAATTTGGGAAGGCTTATGAAGGAACTCAAAAACCTCTTGCACTGAGAGCAGGGACCGAACATCCAAGATCCATAGATAGACGAAAGGCCTTGAAGAAATAATAATTTATTATCAGTAGACGCAGAAAAAAAAGATGATATACTAACAAAATTGATAACAGTCAATAAGGAAAATTTATGTAATCTTACTTAACTTCTATTCGAGAGGCTAGCATAGCTCTCTTATTTTCCTTGCAGCTTTTCCCAAATGGATAGACACCTAGCTGAATGTGGATGGCATATTTATTCGTTGATGGGTACCCTCGTATAAAAACATGGCCCATCATTAGTGAATTATATAAGCCCTGAAAACAAAGAACTCTTACAAGAAAGAGGTGCATACACCGCAAGTAACGATTTCATAAGAAGAAAAGACAGAAATAGATAGTAACAGTTATATTTTAAAAGAAGTAACTAGACCTAAGATACCCTGGATTATATTGTTCATATCTAATTCAGAAAGCCACGCATAACCACCATAACTGAATCATATTGAATAGTCTTATGCTTTGCAAACATTACAGTGATCTGTCCCCACTACTTTTTAAATCAAATCGGACAGAGCACGACGTGGGTATTACCCACTACAATAATATTGTAAGCATCGCAAGAGAATATCATGTTAGCAAATATTTAACGGACAACGAATGACAAAAGTACATGAAGAATGTACAGAGGACTATTGGCATGTTTTGCAGGCATCATATACTTGTCATTGATGGTAGGTACAATAGTGATGATGGCTTGAGTACATCATCGATGATCAGCGATGCAGTCATAATTAGGGAAGAGAAACAAACGTGTTCATTGGATGTCTTCCAGAATTCTTGATGCCCGTCAGATATGAATAAGAGCATGCTGAAGAAGTAGGCCCGTAAGGTTTGACAAGAATTTATGTTCGTTGGATCCCCTCCAAATTCCCGATAGAACGAGGGTCTTCATATATGAATGTAGACAAGAGGAGCACACTGAAGAGAATGACATATCTCATACATTAGATCCAAGCGCAGGACCCAACCATCGTTGGATCAAGGAGAACCTGCACGCTCTTTAAAGTACAAGAAGAAGTGGGTGTAAAAAATTATGAAATAAGGAGGACCATCCATTTACGGGTAGAACACGTGGGGATAGATCGTCAGTTCACTGCCTGGAGAGTCAAAGGAACGATGTTCCCTAACCTCTCGAAATCGCAATATCCGAAATCACGATTTAATCTCAGCCGTCAGATCAAGATCAGATCTGGACCATTGATCCAACTCCATATCAGATTTTTGTGAATCGTGACATGGAGAGAAAAGAAACAATTCAATAAGAATTGTGAAATCACAATTTAATCACAGCCATTCAATCAAGATTGAATCTATACCGTTGATCCAATTCCATTTTGGGGTTTCGAGGATCGAGTGTTGGAGATGTCAAAGAATATTAACATCAAGAATCCTGATATCGCGATATGCGAACTCGCGACGTAATTGAAACCATCAGATCAAGATGTGATATGGACCGTTGATTCGACTTCTTTACGGAGTTTTGTGGATCGATATTTGTAAGTGACAAGAACATTGAACATCAGGTATGTCAAAATCGCAATATGCAAAATCGTGGAATTATCTGAACCGTCATATCAAGTGTTGATCGCAGGGTTACTGTTCTCTCTCATAATTAACTCTTCAGTTTTGAATCTGTTAGCAAAACAAACTCATGATTACCGATTAGTTGGCATTTCAGTTGTTGAGATAGTTTTCTCCCTTTTGCCTAAGGAGATGGGAAGTTGAACCGCCATGAGTGTGTATAAAAGAAAATGAGACAGACAACATGAGGTTAGTTGTTTTGTATGAGAAATGAATAAAACTATAAGAAAGGGGAGATCAGAGAGTGTAGAGTGATATGGAGAATATGCAGAGTGTGAGACAAAAACTCAGGGAAGAGTAATTGAAGATGAAGAAAACTTGAAGCTGAGCATAATTATAGAAGAAGTTGATGCAGAGAAGATCTGCTGAATAGACAGAGGAAGAAATGAATTGTAGAATAGTTAGAAGATGACCAGATGTACAGAACAAAGAATGATTGGTAAGAATTGATGTATCTATGTAGTTGAATGTTTATTTGTTCATTTATGTTCTAGGGAGGTTGGGAGGTGCTCGGGAGGACTGTTGTCCTCAGAGGTTCAAGTGAGAGCTTGAACACAGGAAGTTGTAGCTTCCATCTGGTTGCAGCCAGAGAAACCAGGGTGGCAAGGTGGTGCAAGGGAGAACAAGTATTCTCTGTTATATAGGTTGGATCCTGTGTAAATGGAAGTTGGTGCTTCCATCCAGTTGGTGCTGGAACATTAAGGGAGTAGGTGCTTCCTTCTAGTGGGTGCTAGAGAAACCAGAAAGTTGGTGCTCTCAAACAATTTGTGGCTTGTAAAATAGAGGTAGAAACCTCACATTGAGTCGGTGCTCAATTATAGATGATGTATAGAACTTAAAATACTACCTATCATTTCGAAGAAGAAAAGGTTTTCTCCCTTTATGGGTTTCCTCGTGAAAAATCTGTCTCTGTGTATACCTTATGTGTGACTGATGCTCTTTACTTTTACTTTCCATATGTTGTATATTGTTGATGATCACTTGAAGAAAGATTAATAATGTTTTAATAGACTTAAAATTGTTTAATCTCAATTACAACTGATTCACCCCCCCCTCTCAGTTGTCTTAGTAATTTCAACAATTGGTATCATAGCGGGTTCCTTTTATTCAAAGGTAGATTTGTAAGCTTAAACATGACAAGTCATGAAGGGACTTTAGCCTCTAAGCCCCCTCTATTTGATGGAACAAATTTTTCCTTCAGGAAGATTATAATGAGAACATACTTAATGGCCTTGGGTGTTGATGTTTGGGATGTAGTAGAGACTGGATATACAAAGCCTGTTGTGCTAGCCTTCAAGGATGATAAGTTAGAGTTTAGTTTTAATTCTAAGGGGATGAATGCTATATTGAATGGACTTTCTGAAGTTGATTTTGTAAAGGTGATGCATCTTGATACTGCCAAAGCAATGTGGGATAAACTTATTAGCAGTTATGAAGGAAATGAGAAAGTAAAAGATGCCAAACTTCAAACATACAGATTGAAATTTGAACAACTAAAGATGAATGAAGATGAAACAATTAGCAAGTATTTTTTAAGAGTTGAAGAACTTGTAAATGCCATGAAGGGTATTGGTGAGAAGTTTGATGACTCACTCTTAGTTCAGAATATTTTAAGATCTCTGCCTGATAAATTTAATCCAAAAGTCTCTGCAATAGAAGAATTAAATGATCTTAAAATCTGTCCATTGATCAACTTCTAGGAACTCTAACTGCATATGAAATGAGAACTAACAAAGATAAATCCAGTACTAGAGAAGCATCTTTTAAAGCAGACAAGAATATTGATTCATAATTAGATGATATTGAGGAAAAATTTGTGAGAAGGTTAAAGAAAGGGTCAGGAAAATATCAAGGGAAGTTTCCCCTCAAATGCTTTAACTGTGGTAAGATAGGTCATTTTGCATCTAAGTGTCCCCATCAGAAAAAGGAACAGAACTATGATGATGAAAAGAAGTACAAATACAAGAAATATAATAAGAAGAAAAGTTTGGTTGCAAATAATGACAATTCCTCAGAAGACACCAATAGTGACTCTTCTTGTGAAGATAAGGAAAATGACTTCATGCTTATGTCCAAGGAGGATTATGATAATAAAAGCATAGGAAGTGATGATAATGATGAAGAAGCTGTGGTTGATTTGGAAGGAGAACTGATCAGTGCACTGGAAGAAATTGATAGACTCGGAACTAAGAACAGAAAGCAAAAACAATTGTTGACACAGTTCGAAAAAGACAGTAAAAAACTTGATGAAGACTTTGCTTTGCTTAAAGTGGAATTAGAAGTGGCAAAGAAAATAGAAGACATACTGAAAAAACAATTGTCAGAAAATAAAGTCAGGTGTGAAGCCTTAGAAGAAGAGATAGTAAAAACTAGAAAATAAATGGAGAAATTTAAAGGATTGTATCATCAAAATCTGCCAAGTATTAAAGCCTCAGAAGAATTAACCTCCATTCTAAATGAACAAAGAAATTCAAAGTTGAAAGTTGGATTGGGATATGAAGAAGGATCAAGTAGTGATCATCTAAGTAATACCGAATCTATCAAGTTTGTCAAATACTCAAACATTGACAATAGTCACTCTGCAGAAACAAAGAAGGAAAATCTTCCACCAAGAAGAAATGAAAGAAAAATCCCCAGAACTGAATTTGTAGACCAGAAAGATTATCGACATGACAGAAGTCGACCTCCTCAAAGAAGACAGATTTTTTCAAGGTACAAATATTTTTTCTATGGTTATTGTTTTCTCTTCTCTAATTTTGGTCACAAAGCTATAAACTGTTCTTTAAGATTTAGATATGAACAATCAAGATATTCAATGAATAGATATCTTCCACAACAAAGATTGAGACAACCAAGCAACAAACAATCACAGATTATAAATCATGTGATGACTGGGAGAAGTACACAGGTGAAACACAACAACAGATATGAGAATAACAATCGTTATGATATATTATTCAGTGAACCAGAATGTTACAACTATCATAATTATGGTCATAAAGTTGCAGACTGCCGCTTAAGGAAATACAATTCAAATTTGATCCCCACTACTGAAAATGTCAAAGTCTAGAAGAAGAAAGTAGATGACAAGTGTGGGCTAGTGCTATCAGCCCAAAGGAAAAATAATCCCTGGTATATTGATAGTGGATGCTCCAAACACATGACTGGAGACAAAAGTAAGTTTCTAACTCAAAGTCATAGCAAATCAGGGAATGTAACTTTTGTAAATGATGCACCTGGAAAGATAAAAGGTAAAGGAATTGTAAATTTGTGTACCGGAAAAAGAAAAGCTCAATATGTGTTTTTTGTAGAAGATTTGAAACATAATCTACTTAGTGTCAGTCAAGTTTGTGACTGAGGGTGTGAATTTGTTTTTTCCTCTAAAGACTGTAGAATAAAAACTAAGGATTCAGGTCAGCTAGTTGCAAAAGGTATAAAAACAGAAAACAATGTCTATGTTTTAAAAGAAGAAGAAGAAGAAGAATTCCACTTTAGAAAATATGATGAAAGTTGGTTGTGGCATAGGAGACTTGGTCACCTAAATTTTGATCACATAATCAAACTCGGAAAAAATGGGTCAGTAAAAGATCTTCCGAAGATATGAAATCCATATGACTCTGTTTGTAAATCCTATCAGATAGGAAAGCTTACTCGCACTCAGTTCAAATCTAAAAACTTTCCCTCAACAAAAAAACCTCTCCAGTTAGTACATATGGATCTATGTGGTCCATCAAGGAAAGAAGGTATAGAAAACGAAAATTACTTTATGTTGATTATTGATGAATATTCTAGACTAACTTGGGTTGCCTTTTTGAAATAAAAATCTGAAGCATTTGAAAAATTCAAAGTATTTAAGGCTCTGACTGAGAATCAAACAGGAAAAATATTAAAGGCAGTAAGGTCTGATAGAGGAGGAGAGTTTAGTTCTGGGAACTTCAAAGATTTTTGTGATAAACATGGGATCAAAAGAGAGTACACAATTCCAAGGACTCCACAACAAAATGGAGTTGTTTAGAGGCAGAATAGGTTAGTACAACAAATGGCAAGATCAATGATGAATGAAAGGAACATATCTCAGACATATTGGGTGGAAGCAATTCTATAACTATTCATATCCTTAACAAAGCTCATCTCAGACCACACAGTGACATGACCCCTTATGAACTTTGGTTTGGTAGACTTGCTTCAATCAAGCATTTTAAAGTTTTCGGGAGTACATGTTATATCAAGAACAATGATGAAGATATTGGGAAATATGATGACAGGGATGATGAAGGTATCTTCTTGGGTTATGTTACAAATAGTAAAGGGTACAGATGCTACAATAAGAGACTACACAAACTATGTTAAGAACCAAACATCAATATAGCATAGAAAAACCTCAAGAAAAGTACTCAACGCCTTGAAAAAGAGATAATATCAGATAATAAGCCTCTTCGAGGGGGCAACCTCTTTTTACCCACTTAAATGTTCAAGTACAAGATGATTCAAAATGAAAATGTCTCCTTGGTATATATAGGAGACTAGGAGGTTTTAATGGCCTAAAGACGACATAAATAAAATAACATTACTAATCTAAATCACAACTAATGGCCTAAAGC
>ML777493.1:866424-896254 GCA_009831015.1 Picea engelmannii | reverse complement strand
TCAAAAGCTACATGGTAGCCCAAAGATTATTGTAAGTGACAGAGATCCCATATTCACTCGACATTTTTGGACAAAATTATTTTCTTGTTTGGGTACTCAATTGGCTCATAGCTCATCCTATCATCCTCAATCTGATGGACAAACCAAGATAGTGAACAAATGTTTGGAAGGCTACCTTTTTTTCTTTGTCTCTAATAAACAAACAAAATGCGTCAAATGGTTACCCTTTGCAGAATGGTGGTATAACACTTCCTTTCACACTGCAACAAAAATGACACCATAAACTTTATGGATACCATGCTCCTTTCATCGCTTCTTCTCTCAAAGAAAAATCTAAGGTTCAAGCAGTGGAATATCACATCGAGAATCAACAATAGATTCTCCAAATATTAAAGGACAACCTGACCATGGCACAGAATCGCATGAAACAACAAGAAGATTAACATCGTAGTGAAAGAATTTTTGAGGTAGGGGATTGGGTGTTTTTAAGACTACAACCATACAAAAAGATGTCCCTCAAGCAAGCCAAGAAGGATAATAAATTATCACCAAAGTACTATGGACCTTATAAGGTGTTGAAAACGATTGGTACTATGGCATACAAATTGGAGCTGCCTGCATCTTCACGAGTACACCCAGTTTTCCATGTTTCATGCTTAAAGAAGGTTATAGGTGACAAGATCCCAGTTCAAACTATATTGCCAGAACTTGACGAGGAAGGAAAAATAATATTGGAGCCTGAAGCCATCACTGACACAATAATTTTCCAGCTAAGGAATAAATCCATTCAGAGTCTCTCATTAAATGGAGGAAACTACCAGCTAACGATTCCACTTGGGAAGATGATTCTTTTATACAGAAGCATCCAAAGTTACTCAATAATTGCGGACAACACTTGTCTCAAGGGGAGGGGCATGTTAAGCCCTAATATTGGCTCATTACCCCTTAATTGGGGTATATTATATTAGTAATGTTATTTTATATATGTCGGCTTTAGGCCATTAGTTGTAATTATACCTCCTAGTCTCCTATATATACCAAGGAGACATTTTCATTTTGAATCATATTGTACTCGAACATTTAAGTGGGGTAGAAGGAGGTTGCCCCCTCAAAGAGGCTTATTATCTGAAATTATCTCTTTTTCAAGGCGTTGAGTACTTTTCCTGAGTTTTTTCTATGCTATATTGATGTTTGGTTCTTAACAAACCTAATCTAGAAGATCAAAATTATTTATTTGTTTTTCCAAGTGTAAAGAAAAAAATAAGCATTGCAAAGATAAGAACAAATTCTCATGAGATCCATTGTGAAATTGGGCATTGGTCAATTCCTAAAATGCCATGGGATGAAAGAGTGTGTCACCTTTGTGACGGTAAGAAGGGTGAAGATGAAAAGCACTTTCTCTTAGATTGTCTAGCCTATACCCATATTAGATCTCATTTTCAAAATATTGATCACACTACCAACCTTTCTAACCTCTTAACTCAACAAAAGTATGGTGATCTTGGAAATCTTCTCTTAATGATTTTCAAGAACATAAACAAAATTTTAAAGAATCATAAGTAATCACTTACCCTCTTAAGGTCCGATAAACCAATTAGGTCTTAGTGGACGTTAATCATCACCATCATAAAACGTGTATTATTTTATATAATAAAACATATGTTTTATAAAACATATATTACATATGTTGTATAATATAAAATATATGTTTTATATGTTACATCAAAACATATGTTACATACGTTTTATAAACCATATGTTACATACGTTTTTTATAAAACATATGTTTTATACATTTTCTATAAAACATATATAATCATCCTCCATCATAGATTTAGAGCACCCGTCTAATTATCCTCCTCATCCCTATATAGGTGTATGTTTTATATTATAAAACATATGTAACATAAAACATATGTAAGATATATAAAATATGTTTTATATATACAACATATGTTATATATGTCACATATGTTTTATATATCTTATATATGATTTATATATAAAATTATATATATATAAAACATATGTTTTATATATATAACATATGTTTTTGTATAATATAACATATGTTTAATTTAATTAAACATATGTTTAATATGTTTAATATATAAAAAACATATTAATATATGTTTTATATATATAAACCATATATTACATATGTTATATATAATAAAACATATGTAACATATGTTTTAATAAAATATATGTTATATATAAAATATATATGTGTTAATGAGATATGGGCGAGCCTTGCGGGACTAACACAATGTCGGGCATCGAGCCCATGGGCCTAGCCGAGGTCCCATGAGTACCCACGGTACCCGAGCTAGGCCCGTGGGGGGCTGGCATGATGGTCGACATCGCACCAACTCTCCCCCCCCCCACGAGCTTGGTCCAAGTCTCATGGGCGCCCACAGGACCTGGGTTAGGCCCGTGAGGGGGCTGGCGCGATGCACCCATGGGACCTATTCCAGACATCGTGAGAGCCCCCCCCTCAGGATTGGACCATATCCCATGAACTCCCATAGGACCTGGGCCAAGACCGCGAAGGATGTTACCTACAAACTTGACCCATATCCTATTAACACATATATATAACACACACACATATATAACATATATATATATATATTATATATATAACATATGTAATATATGCCCCGGATGGGGTGCTAGATGGAGACAGCTGGCGAGGGCAGGAGTATGGAGGGTGCCAACGGGGCATGGAGCCACGTGATGGGCCCGTGCCTCCATCCGCCACCCTCCGGGAATATTAATGGAGCTCTTATGATGATGGGAGGGCGTGTTTATTGGCCTCGTCCTCTGCACTTTGTTATGGCTCGGGCGATTTCCTCCATTGTTGTGTTATGGTGTCACTGCTTCTCCTGGTGGATAACAGAGCTTCCTCCCTCGCGTCCATGGCCGGCATCTAATTGGCCCCTAGAGGCACCCCACTGCGACCTTCACTGCGACTTCCACTGCATAAACACCATGCCTAAGCATAGGAAGCGTTTAAGAGGGAAACCACGGAGGGGTTCCCCATGGTGACCTCGGCGACCCTCCTTCTTTGCGCATGACAGGTCTTCCCCTACACCTTCCTGTCGCCTCCAGGAGGTGCAGCCCAGCTATACCCCGCCACCTCCACCGACTGTAAGCTCGAACCCCCTGGATTTGATCCCCCGGTCCCCTTGTCCTTCGTTGTGCTTACTTTTTTCTCCCTCTAGGACTGAACCGCATCCCAATCAGAGCTCGGCCTTCCCCAGTACTTTAAGTGACGACCCACCACCTCATAGGAGAACTGCTAGAAGCAATGGAACCCCATCCATTGATGCCACCACGACTGAGCAGGTTAAGGATAAACTGGGCATTCTCTATGGCTTGGTTTTTGAGCTGCGTCAGGGCGTCGAGGACTTGCAATTCTGTTTACAACTGTCAAACGATAAGGTCACGCTCTTCCTCCAGCTTCTCTCCTCTCTACATGAAACCTTCCTCTCAACTCTGGTCGATGTAGACAACGTTGAGGGTGAAGCAATGGAGAGCACGACTCCAACGCAGGCACAGGGAGCAGCCACCACTTCAGGTGATGTGGTCATGCAGGGTGTAGCAGAATCGCCCCCAGAGGTCACTGCGAGGCATGACAGGGCAGCCGAGAAGAAGGAAGAGGTCGAAATGCAGTGGGGCGACGTGACGATAGTTGTATAGGAGGAACCTTGGACAGGTGACCTCAACGCCAACTAGCCAGGTTACTCGCCAAGTGTTTAGTTCATGTTTGTTTAGAAGTCTTCTTATTGACTGTTGCTTTAGCTGGGGCTCCACCTTGTTTCTAGACATTACACTTTATGGTTTTTGCTTTGATCAGGATGACTAGGCTGCTGACTGGGCTGGTTTCCCCTCTGTTGGGGCAGCCCAGAATTTTCAGTAAACCAATTACTTTGTTCTGTAACTCTTTTTGCTTCTAGCAAGCTCCTAATATAATATACTTCTTACTTACAAAAAAAAACCATATGTAATATATGTTTTATTAGACAAAACATATATTACATATGTTTTATATATTACAAAACATATTACAAAACATATCTCAACAAGTATCTCCAAAGACACCTAGAAAATGCGTATAGAAGAATCATCCTTCAGATTAGATTATTGGAAACAAAGATGTAGGAGTTGAGACTAGAAGAAAAATGCATTTACCAGAACAAGCACACCTAGCAATCTTATATAAAATTGAACCAAACTATTTTGAAGAAGCCAACAAGGATGAATTTTGGAATAAGGCCATGGATGAGGAATTGGATCAAATAGATAAAAATGACACTTGGGAATTGGTTCCAATACCAAAGAATAAGTATGTGATCGGCACAAAATGAGTTTTCAGGAATAAATTGAATGAAGATGGACATGTTACAAGGAACAAAGCTAGATTGGTATGTAAAGGATATGCATAGATTGAAGAAATTGACTTTGAAGAGATATTTCCCCAGTTTCCAGAATGGAAGCAATCCATTTACTTTTATTTTATGCATGCTCCAAAATGTTAAAGTATATCAGATGGACGTAAAATCATCTTTTCTGAATGGGGAACTTGAAGAAGAAGTCTACATTGGACAACCGAAAGGATTTCAGTTGTCAAATAACACAAACTATGTATGTAAATTAAAGAAGGCCTTGTATGGTCTAAAATAGGCTTCTAGAGCATGGTACTCCAGACTAGATAAGTATCTGTAGTAGGCAGGGTTCAGAAAAGGAAGTGCAGAAATCAACCTCTACATCAAGGTAAGTCAAGGTAGTATTTTATTAATTGAAGTTTATGTTGATATTATTTTTGGTAGTGATGATGACAGGTCAAGATAGAAATTTGCAAAAGACATGTATAATGAATTTGAAATATTGTTACTTGGAGAACTATCCTTCTTTATGGGACTTCAGATACGCCAAAGCAACCAAGGAATTTTTATTTCTCAAACCAATTATATCAGAGAAATGCTAAAGAGGTTCGGAATGGAATATTGCAAACCAGTTATCACTCCCATGCAAACCAATTGTAAGTTGAGAAAAGATGATGATTCGAAGTGTACAGATTAGAGGGAATACATGTCAATGATTGACAGCCTACTATATATGACAACATCTAAGCCAGATATAATGAAAGAAGTTGGATAGGTGGAATGATTTCAAGAAACACCAAAGGAATCACATGTATTAACAGTAAAGAGGATTTTCAGATATCTCAAAGGAATAGAAGAGTTTGTATTATAGTATCCAAAAGGAAAATATCTATCACTTATTGTCTACACAGATGCAGATTGATAAGGTTGTATTGATGACCAACAAAGAACCAGTGGAGTAGAGTTCTACTTAAGTGAGTCTTTGGTATCATGGCTAAGCAAGAAACAATCATCAGTATCTCTATATACAGTTGAGATAGAGTATATTGCAGCAACATCATGTTGTACACGGGTTCTTTGGATGTAACAATTTTTTACATATATACAGGTTGAGTATGATGAGCCCATTCCAATATATTGTGATAATATAAATATGATCGGTATATCAAAAAACCCAGTGATGCACTCCAAGACAAAGCACATTCCAATCAAGTATCACTTTCTATGGGAACAGGTTGCAGAAAAGGACATCAAAGTTGAGTACGTGGGCACAAAAGAACAAGTGGTAGACATCTTTAAAAAACCACTTCCATGGGAAGCCTTTGAATATCTTCGCCAAAGATGTGGAGTTATTTCTAATCCAAAATTAATGTTTTTTTAATGTTTTTGGAATGCTTATCTTATATGTCTTATATGTACAGGAGGACTCACCATAAGAGGAAAGTTTAGTTAGGGGGAGAAACCCTGGATGGAAATATAACTTCTCCATTGATGACAAAGGTGGAGATATTTATCAGATGCAGAGGATAAAGGCATGGTTCCAGGGGGAAATGATTTATCAGATGCAGAGGACATAGGCAAATTTATCAGATATAGAGGACAGATGCATGGTTCCAGGGGGAGCATGAGTGATATGATTTCAGTATTGCATCAGAGTGTTGCCATCAATGCCAAAGGGGTATATTGTTGATTAAGGTTGGTTGTCATTGATGTCAACCCTTGAAGAAATCCCCGCGGAACAAAGGTTTGGGTAATGAACCCAAGATTGTTTGATGTAAATATGAATCATTATTCTCTTTTCATTCTTTATAAGAAGTAAAAATGGATGAATTCCAAAGTGATCCCCTTATGGTGAAAGCCCTCACGGGAAGACGCTTTGCGGAGTAAGAGAACCCATGCTTAATTGTGGAATAATGAGAATAAGGACAATGAATTTTTTAAGTAAACTATCCTATATGGATATTTCTTGTCATTCTATTTCCGTTGGTATGTGGAATGTCACATAACTATTCACAGTTAGAGAGTTATGGCCATGAGAAGTTGGAGACCCCAGGTTTGGGTTATGGACCCAAGTTTGTTTGACGGATAACGGTATGAGTTATGAAATATTTTCAGATAATATTATTCTATATGGATAGTATATGTCATTCCATTTATGTTGGTATGTGGAACGTCACATAACTCCTCACGGTTTGAGAGTTATGGCCTTACGAAGTTGGAGGACCCTCATATGTCAGCTAGAAGCCCGAAAAGGTCAAAGTAGTCAAAGTGGTTTAAGAGATTTTAAAAGGTAAATAATAAAGTGAAGTAATGACTATATTATAATTCAAAGTGAATACAAAATAAATTATTTCAATAATAAATTTAATGGAGAAATTAGAAGTGAGTTAACCCTAAAATAAGGAAAGTGGGGCCAAGTGACCTAGAAGATGTTCTTAAGGAAGCTACTTGGAGAGGATAAATAAGAGGCAAGGCTCTCTCATTTTAATAAAACTTAAGAATATTGAATATCTATAGGTGTCTTAGGTAACCAAAGGATTTCTAAGCCGAAATTATGAGGAAAGTAAAGAAAAGAAGGCCGAAATCCAAGGAAGGATAAATTATTTTGATGGTCCTTTCTAAGGTATGTTATTTACAGGACATCTAGCCATTTTTGCTATAACTTTGTTTCTATAATGATTTAGATCATAGAATTTATATTCCATTGAGAAAATATATACAAGTATATGTGGTAAAACATTCATCTTGTGGGTCATTGTATTTTGAGAGTTAAATTCCGTGGAAAATAGGGTTTATGGCTAGTCCTGAAACTAGTCAAAAATAATGTTTCAGGTAAAAATGTCGTAAATTCTTCATAACAGATCCAAATTTAGTGAAACAAAATGTGTTGGTTAGGGTACAGTCTTTAGTATTTTTTGTAATAGTTTCATATCATTTCAACAAATATCCAATGTGGGGCACATTCTACAAGGTGTCTCTCTAGAATAAGCGAGAATTCAACAATGTATTCCATTTTTGCTATAACTCCTTTTATGAGAGGTTCCAAGTAGTGACACTTGGAGGAATTGTATAAACCACATTGAAGAACATTGTGTATCAGTTTCAAATATTTATACATTACAGGTACAAAGTTATGATTACTTCAAGTTAGGGTTGTTGACTAATACAAAACTAGGCATGTGAGACTAAAGAAAAGTTTGATGAAAATGCTAGTCTCTTGTTGTTAAAGTTAAGAAAGGTTTGCATGAATGTGATCATATACACCAGGTCTATTACAAAGCTACAAATCATATTTGGATGATGAAATTGATGAGATATTTTGGTTGAGGTACATGTTGAGTACATGGATTAGACAAGTATTTGATGAGTTGGCACATACATGAGGTGTATAGTTGATGATGTTGGTACATATTGATGAGTAGTTTACACATGATTGGTACATACTTGGTACATTGTTGTATGCACTTTTTTATGGTATATGTTGATTACAAGTTGTTTGGTATAGTGACAGGTTGACAGTGGTTCCATCATTCTACTTCTACTTTAGGGTGGCAGGACGGGGCAAGGAGAGGTGGTTGTAGCCAGAGAACATAGGGGGTTGTAACCAGATAATTGGGGAGTTGGAGCTTCCCTCGGGTTGTAGCCAGAGAAACTAGGGGGTTGGAGCCTCCTTACAGTTGCAGTTGGAAAACAAAGGAAGTTGGTGCTTCTAGTGAATGTAATTCTTCAAGACATATAAGAAAAAACATTTTGTGGTTTTCTCCCGATTTGGGTTTCCTTATAAAACACTAATGTACTGTGTATGTGTGTGTTTGTTCATTTTTTCATTGCTTATTTACTCTGTATTTATTGGATGATAATGCTTCATTGATATAACACTTGGATTATACGGTTAAAATGGATTAAATTGCTCTATTACTGATTCACCCCCCTCTCAGTAATCCAACAAACGGTTATAATCTTTGGAATCCAGAAACTAAGATGATTGTGTAGAGCCGAGATGTGGTATTTAGAGAAATGAAGAATGTTGTCAAACATAAATTCCTACCAAGTAAGGAAGAACCAGAGAAAATAGAGTTTGAACCAAAGGATGATGAATCAGATTCTACATAAGAACAAGAATCGAAAGAAGAAGATCCTCATACTCCAATATTGAGGAGATCAATGCAGGAAAAAACAATACCAGAAAGGTACAATCCATGTAATTTTCATTCAAATTTTACTTTGTCTATTACTGATGATGATCCTAGAACTGTTAGGGAGGCAGTGGATTCAGAGGATGAAAAACTATGGAAAGAGGACATGGTTGAATAAATGGTAGCTTTAGATAAGAATGAGGCTTGGGATCTAGTGGATTTGTTGACTGGAATAAATCCCATTGGTAGAAAATGGGTATTTAAAAAGAAGTTGAATGCATAAGGAAAAGTGGAGAAATACAAATCTCGGTTAGTAGAAAAGGGTTATTCCTAATTTGAGGGAATTGGATTTTGGTGAGATTTTTTCTCCTGTTACGAAGTTAACTTATATTAGATTTATGTTATCTTTTATGTATGTGAAGACGAAATTCCTACATGGGGTTATAGAAGAAGAAATGTACATGAAGTACCCAGAAGGATTTGTTGTGGAGGGAAAGAAGGAGCTGGTATGCAAGTTGAAAAAGTCCTTGTATGGTTTAAAACAATCACCAAGGATGTGGTATAAAACATTTGATAATTATATGTTGGGACTTGGATTCAAAAGAATCAAAGAGGATCATTGTGTGTATTTTAAATTAATTGGTGATCATTTGATTTATTTAGTCTTGTATGTGGATGACATGTTGCTGATAGAAAATAACAAGAAGATTATCCACGATGTGAAAACTCAATTTTCCTCTAAATTTGTCATGAAGGATATCGGTGCTGTAAATTTCATTTTGGGCATGAAAATTAAAAGAGATCGAAAAAATAGGAAAATTTGGTTAAATGAGAGAAAATATGGAGACAATATTGCAGAGGTTTAATATGTAGGAATGTAAAACGGTGAGGGTCCCTATTTTTTTAGGTGTAAAGTTATCTACAGACTAGTGTACCAAGACATAGGAGAAGGAGGACATGTCTTGTATTCTATATGCGAGTGTGGTTGGCAGTTTGATGTATGCCATGTTCTGTACTAGACTGGACATTGCACATGTAGTGGAAGTTTTGAGCAGGTATATGTCAAAACTAGGGAAGGAGCATTGGACAATAGTAAACAGAGTTTTCAAGTATTTGCGTCGCAATACTAGTTATGGACTTTTCTACCAAGGAAGACCAAGTTTGGACAAATATTTGGACATACATGGATTTGTGATTGCATATTGGGATTGAGATCTAGATTATAGAATATCTACGAGTTGTTGATTACTAAGAGGGGGGGTGAATCGGTAATAGAACAATTTAATCTTTTTTAACCATATAATCCAAGTGTTATATCAATGAAGCATTATCATCCAATAAATGCAAAGTAAATAAGCAATGAATAAATGAAAAAACATACACATACACAGTACACCAGTGTTTTACGTGGAAACCCAAATTGGAAGAAAACCACATAATGTTTTTTCTTATATGTCTTGAAGAATTACATTCATTGGAAGCACCAACTTCCTTTGTTTTCCAGCTACAACTGAAAGGAGGCTAGAACCCCCTAGTTTCTCAGGCTACAACCTAAGGGAAGCTCCAACTCCCCAACTCTCTGGCTACAGCCAGATGGAGGCTACAACCCCCTATGTTCTCTGGACACAACCCCCTATGTTCTATGGCCACAACCACCTATCCTTGCCCCATCCTACCACCCTGAAGTAGAAGTAAAATGATGGAACCACTGTCAACCTGTCACTGTGAGATATATCGTTGTAAAGAAGTACCAATAAATCTAAACCATGCATTAACCATGCATCAACCTGTACCTCAACCTATAATCAACATGTACCATAAACAAGTGCATCAACCATGCACCAACATGTGTCAAATAACCTGTAATCAACCTATGCCATAAACAAGTGCATCCAACAATGGACCAAGTATATACCAATCATGTGTCAACTACTCGTCAACTATGACTCATAAATATGTACCAACATCATCAACTATACACCTCATGTATGTGTGAACTCATCAACTACGTGTCTCAACCATGTATCTCAACCAAAATCCCTCATCAATTTCATCATCAAAATATGATTTGTAGCTATGTAATAGACCTGGTGTATATGATCACATTCTTGCAAACCTTCCTTAACTTCAACAACAAGAGACTAACATTTTCATCAAACTTTTCTTTAGTCTCACATGCCTAGTTTTTTATTAGTCAATAACCCTAACTTGAAGTAATCATAACTTTGTACCTATAATGTATAAAGATATGAAACTGATACACAATTCTCTTCATTTTGTTTTATGAAATTCCTCCAGGTGTCACTACTTGGAACCTCTCAGGAAAGGAGTTATAGAAAAAATGGCATACCTTGCTGACTTCTGGCTTATTCTAGAGAGAGACCTTGTAGAGCGTGCCCCGCACAAAATATTTGTTGAATTAATCAGAAACTATTAAAAAACATACTATAGAATGTAGCCTAACAAAATCTTTTGGTTTCACTTAATTTGAATCTATTATGAAGAAGTTATGACATTTTTACCTGAAACACATGTTTTTTACTAGTTTCAGGACTAGCCACAAACCCTATTTTCCACGGAGTGTAACTCCACAAATACAATGACCCACATGATGATTTTTTTAACACGGATACTTGGATATGTTTTTTCAATGGCATAGAAATTTCACAGTCTGAATCATTATAGAAAAATGTTATAGATAAAATAGTGAGATGACCTGTAAATAACATTCCTTAGAAAGCACCATCAAAAGAATTTATCCTTCCTTTCATTTCGACCTTCTTTTCTTCACCTTCCCTCAGAATTTCGGCCTATATATACTTGGTTACCTAAAAAACCTATATATATTCAATATGCTCAAGTGTGACTAAAATGAGAGAGCCTTTCCTCTTATTTATACTCTCCAAGTAATTTTCATAAAAACATTTTCTAGGTCACTCGACCCCACTTTCCTTATTTTAGGGTTAACCCACTTCTAATTTCTCCTTTAAATTTATTATTGAAATAATTTATTTTGTATTCAATTTGAATTATAATACACTCATTACTTCAATTTATTATTTACCTTTTAAAATATCTTAAACCACTTTGACTACTTTGACCATTTCGGGCTTCTAGATGACATATGAGGGTCCTCCAACTTCGTAACGCCATAACTCTCAAACCGTGAGGAGTTATGTGACGTTCCACATACCACTAGAAATGGAATGAAATGTACTATCCATATAGAATAGTATTATATGAAAATATATCATAACTCCTACCATTATCCATCAAACAAACTTGGGTCCATTACCCAAACCTGGGGTCTCCAACTTCTCATGGCCATAACTCTCTAACCCTGAGGAGTTATGTGATGTTCCACATACCACCAGAAATGGAATGAAAAGAACTATCCATATAAGATATTTTACCTAAAAAATTCACTTTCCTTCATCTCATTATTCCATAATTAAGCATGTGTTCTTTTACTCTGCAAAGCATCTTCCCGTGAGGGATTTCACCATAAGGGGACCACTTTGGAGTTCATACATATTTACTTCTTATCAAGCATGAAAAGACAATAATGAGTCATATTTACATAAAATAATATTGGGTCCATTACCCAAACCTTTGTGTTGCAAGGATTTCTTCAAGGGTTGACATCAATGACAACCATCCTTAATCAACAATCTCCCACTTTAGCATTGATGGCAACACTCTAATGAAATATTGAAATCATATCACTCATGCTCCCCCTAAAGCCATGCCTATGTCCTCTGTATCTGATAAATGTGCCTCTGTCCTCTGCATATGATAAATATCCTCCCCTTGGAACCATGCCTCTGTCCTCTGCATCTGATAAATCTCTCCCCTTTTGTCATCAATGACAAAGGTGTCTTTCCATCGGGGGCTGCTCCGCCTGACTAAACTGTCATCTTATGGTGCTTCCTCGTGTACATACAAGACATATAAGATAAGAATTCAAAAAGAATTCATTTTGGAGTATAAATAACTCCAAGTGTTTGGCGAAGATATTCAAAGGCTTCTAGTTGAAGTGGTTTTGTAAAGATGTCTACCACTTGTTCTTTTGTTCCCACATACTCAACTCTGATGTTCTTTTATGTAACTTGTTCCCATAGAAAGTGATACTTGATTGGAATGTTATTTATCTTGGAGTGCATCATCAGTTTTTTGAGATACCGATGGCACTTGTATTATCACAATATATTGGAATGGGCTCATCATACTCAACCTATATATCTGTCAAAGTTTGTTTCATCCAAAGAACCTTTGTACAACATGTTGTTGCTGCAATATAGTCTGCCTCGGTTGTAGATAGAGATACTGATGATTGTTTCTTTCTTAGCCATGATACCAAACACTCACCTAAGTAGAACTCTGCTCCACTGATGCTTCGTCGGTCATCAATACAACTTGCCCAATCTGCATCTGTGTAGGCAATAAGTGATAGATCTTTTCCTTTTGGATACCATAATCCAAACTCTTTTGTTCCTTTGAGATATCTTAAAATCCTCTTTACTTCTAATACATGTGATTCCTTTGGTGCTTCTTGAAATCGTGTCACCTGTCCAACTGCTTGCATTACATATGGTCTGGATGTTGTCACATATAGTAGGTTGCCAATCATTGAACTGCATTGCCTCTGATCTATAGACTTCGAATCATCATCTTTTCTCAACTTACAACTGGTTTACATGTGAGTGATAACTGGTTTGCAATCTTCCATTCCGAACCTCTTTAGCATTTCTTTGATATACTTAGTTTGAGAAATAAAAATTCCTTGGTTTCTTTGACGTATATGAAGTCCCTGAAAGAAGGATAGCTCTCAAAGTAATGACATTTCAAATTCATTTTGCATGTCTTTTGCAAATTTTTGTCTTAACCTATCATCATCACTACCAAAAATAATATCATCAACATAAAATTCAATTAGTAAAAGATTACATTGACTTACCTCAATGTAGAGGTTGTTGTTTGCACTTCCGTTTCTGAACCATGCCTACTACAGATACTTATCCAGTCTGGAGTACCATGCTCTAGGAGCCTGTTTTAGACCATATAAGGCCTTCTTTAATTTACATACATAGTCTGTGTTCTCTGACAACTGAAATCCTTCTAGTTGTTCAATGTATATTTATTCATCAAGTTCCCCATTCAAAAAAGATGATTTTACATCCATCTGATATACTTTAACATTTTTGGAGCATGCATAAGCTAAAAGTAAATAGATTGCTTCCATTCTAGCAACTAGGGAAAATGTCTCTTCAAAGTCGATTCCTTCAATCTATGCATATCCTTTACATACCAATATAGCTTTGTTCCTTGTAACATGTCCTTCTTCATTCAATTTATTCCTGAAAACCTATTTTGTGCTGATCACATTCTTATTCTTTGGTCTTGGAACCAATTCCCAAGTGTCATTTTTCTCTATTTGATCCAATTCTTCATTCATGGCCTTATTCCAAAATTCATCCTTGTTGGATTCTTCAAAACAGTTTGGTTTAATTGTAGATAAAAGTGTTATGTGTGTTTGTTCTAGTGGTCAGATTTTTCTTCTAGTCTCAACTCCTCCATATTTGTTTCCAATAATCTGATCTGAAGGATGATTCTTCTGTACTTGTTTGCTAGATGTCTTTGGAGATACTTTATGAAATTTCTCTTCTTCTTTTGTCGGATTATCTTCATCTTCATCTTCCTCTTCTACTTCTTTTTCATCTTCTTCTTCAAAAAGTTGTTCCATTGATTTGTTTTCTTCTTCCATTGATTTTGGTCTGCCTGTTTCATCAATTCTTACATCGATGCTTTCAACAACTTTGTTCAATATTAGATTGTAGCACTTGTATGATTTCCTTGTACTTGAGTAACCAACAAGTATTCATTTGTCCATGCGAGAGTCAAACTTTATCATTCTTCCATCTTCTCTTTTGATGTAGCATTTGTTTCCAAAAAATCTAAAGTGAGTCACATTTGCTAGTCTTCCTTTCCAAGCTCGTAGGGAGTTTTATCAGTGTTGTTTCTGAGCATTACTTTGTTTTGAATCTGAACTGTTGTATGCACTCCTTGTGTCCAAAATATATCTGTCAATTTGGAATCCATTAGCATTGTTTGAGCCATTTCTTGTATTGTCTTGTTCTTTCTTTCAACAACTCCATTTTGTTTAGGTCTCCTAGCAACGAAGAATTTCCTTTTTATTCCATGACTGCTACAGTAGTCCATAAATTCCTTTGAAGTGAGCTCTCCTCCATTATCAAATCTCAAACATTTGATTATTGAATCCATCTCATTTTCAACCATTTCCTTGTAGATATTGTATTTTTCAAAAGATTATGACTTGTTCTTGAGAAAACAAACTGCAATCATTCTTGTATAATCATCAACTAATAACATAAAGTATTTTTCACCTTTTAAGCCCTTTGTTGTAGTTGGTCCAACTAGATCATTGTGCACAATTTCCAGTGGTCTTCTTGTTGAATATTCATTTGATTTGAACGTGGTATTTGTTTTCTTTCCTTCTTGACAATGCTTGCATAAAGCGTTGGTTGGTTTCGTGATCTGGGGCATTTCTTTCACTGCTTCTCTGCTGCTGACTTTGACAAGGTTATCAAAATGCATGTGACCCATTCTTCTATGCCATACCCAACTTTCATCTTCCTTTCCTGGACAACACTTTTCATTTCCAATTTCACTTAACACATATATGTTCTTTGAAGTTCTTGCAGCTGTACCGACCAATTTACCTAAAACTTCTTTACTTATCTCACACTTTTCTGAATCAAAAGTAAGTTTATGACCTTGGTCACACATTTGACTCACACTTAGAAGATTATGTTTCATATCTTCTACCAGTAGAACATTTTGTGCCCTTTCATTCTTGTTCTCAATTCAGACTGTGCCTTCTCCAATAATTTTGGATGAATTATTATTTCTAAAGAAGACTGATCCATTTTTTTTCTTTTCGTAATGTAAGAAATTTGTCTTTATCACCTATCATGTGTTTTGAACATCCATTGTCAACATACCAACTGTGTTTCTTCTACTTAGCTTGTAGAGGTTCTTGTTTATGACTGTAGGTTCTTGTCAACATACCAACCGTGTTTCTTCTGCTTAGCTTATATTGATTTTTCTTTCTTATCCATGTCATTTTCTGAGGTTCTTGTCTATGAATGTAGTTGTTCTGTTGAGATTCTTTAGGAGGGATTTCCATTCTGCAATCCTTGGCCATGTGTCCAAAATTGTTTCATTTGTAACATTCCACTTAAGTGCTCAAAGATTCAAACCTGTTGTAACTTCTTCTTTGTGTGTCACTAGATCTCCTTGAATAATCCCTTTGTGTATAACTCTCAAAGTTGTTATTATTCATGTTTTTAACTCTGCAATTCACAACTTATATCCAAAATTATTACATGCATAACATAAAACAAAAAATATAGTTTGATACCTGGGAGTTGAAGATCTTCTGAAAGAAGGTCCTCTTATGAATCCTTCTTCTTCTTGAGGCCTATCTGTCTGTTGTTGATTATGAAATATGAATCTTCTTGGTGGAGGAGTGTCCCTGTAAGCTTCCTTGTATATCTTCCTATCATCTTTGATTGTTTCTACATAGCTCTTTGGATTTGTTTCTTTCTATGTTGTTTTGGGGATTGATCCCTTTTCTGTCTGATTGTATCCAAGTTCGGACTTGTCAAGATAAAATTTTTGACTACTAATAATGTCATCCAGAACTTTTGAGCTATTGTACATACTTTTCTTTTGAATATCATTTCTTAGTGTGAAAAAATTTGCTTCTAAGTTTCGAATGATCTTGTCCTTTTCTTCTAGTTATTATTTGAGTTTTTCTTCAATTCTTTTATCTTATTCTATTTGAACCTTCAATTTTGTGATCATTTGTTCTAGTTCTCGAGTGTCCTTTTTCTTGTCTAGTTCTTCTTGTAGTTTCTTGTTTTTATTATTTTCTCTTCTGATAACTTCTATGGCACACATTAATTCTTCTCGATAGTCAACTTCTGCCTCTTCAATTTCTTCTTTGACTTCTTCACATTCTTCTTCGACTTCTTCATATTCTTCTTCGAAGTCTTATTTGTCAGAGTCTTTTACTACCATGAATAGAACTCTTCATGTCTCATTGTCACTGACTTCATGTTCATTTGATGATGAGATGTCTTCTTTGGTGTATAATATTTTCTTGCAAACTTTCTTTGTAGTTCTTTTTCCTTTATATGTGTGTTTTCCTTTTGAGTAACCTTCATCATTTCTCTTTTTTTATGAGGAAATTTGTTAACAAAGTGACCAATACCATCACAATTAAAACAAATTAAAGGGAGCTTACCTCTATACCTACCATTGGTTCCCTTGTTTAGTCTTTTGACAAAGTTGGTCACTTCTTCATCATCTTTTGAGGCGTCACTACTGCTGCTATATTCTTCTTGCTCCTTTTAATTTTTCTTTGATCTTTTGGATGCCTTGAAGACTGCTTCTTTTACATCTAGATTTTCCTCTGAGTTCTCATTTCATATGCTATGAAGATTCCATGCAGTTCATCCATGCTTATTGTGTCCATATCTGATCTTTCTTCTAGTGATGATATCTTAGGGTTGAATCTCATAGAAAGATATCTTAGTATCTTTTGAACAATTACAGATTCTTCAATTTATTCTCCTAATCCTATGATTGCATTCACTGTTTCATCAACTCGTAAGAAGTAGGTTGTGATATCTTCATCTTCCTTCATTTTTAGTTGTTTTAACTGACCTCTGTAAGTCTGAAGCTTTGTTTCTTTGAATTTTGTATCTCCTTCATAAATATTTTGAAGCTTGTCCCAAATCTCTTTAGTGGATTTACAATGTGCAACTTTGGTGAATATCGTATCACTGAGACCATTCAAAAGTGAACTTGCGGCTTTGGAATTATTCTCATCAAGTTTTACTACTTTGTCATTTGTTGGTGGAACTGCTGGTGATGTGTATCCATCTACAATTGATTGTCAAAATTGAAATCCTTGTTCCTGTATATATGTCCTCATCCTTATGCTCCAAAAATCATACTTTCATCCATCAAACTGTGGTATTCCATTTTTATATGAGTTTGTACTCTCCATGATATACCTTTCAGTGGTTAAACTGATTTCTGAAGGAACCTTCTCTGATGCCAATTATTGGATTACTGAGAGGGGGGGTGAATCATTAATACAACAATTTAATCATTTTTAACCATATAATCCAAGTGTTATATCAATGAAGCATTATCATCCAATAAATGTAGAGTAAATAAGAAATGAACAAATGAAAAAGCATACACATACATAGTACACCAGTGTTTTACGTGGAAACCCAAATTGGGAGAAAACCATAGAATGTTTTTTCTTATATTCTTGAAGAATTACACTCATTAGAAGCACCAACTTCCTTTGTTTTCTAGCTACAACTCAAAGGAGGCTCCAACCCCCTAGTTTCTCAGGCTACAACTTGAGAGAAGCTCCAACTCCCCAATTCTCTGGCTACAACTAAAAGGAGGCTACAGCCCCCTATGTTCTCTGGATACAACTAGAAGGTGGCTACAACCACCTGTCCTTGCCTCGTCCTGCCACCCTGAAGTAGAAGTAGAATGATGGAACCACTGTCAACCAGTCGCTATGAGATATACCTCTATAAACCTGTACCAATAAATCTGAACCATGCATCAACCTGTACCTCAACCAAAAGCCTTCATCAAATTCATCATCCAAATCTGATTTGTAGCTCTGTAATAGACCTGGTGTATATAATCACATTCCTACAAACCTTCCTTAACTTCAACAATAAGAGACTAACATTTTCATCAAACTTTTGTTTAGTCTCACATGCCTAGTTTTGGATTAGTCAGCAACCCTAACTTGAAGTAATCATAACTTTGTACCTTTAATGTATAAAGATTTGAAACAGATACACAATGTTCTTCATTGTTTTTTCTATAATTTCGCCAGGTGGAAATACTTAGAACCTCTCAGAAAAAGAGTTATAGTAAAAATGACATACCTTGGTGAATTCTGGCATATTCTAGAGAGAGACCTTGTAGAGCGTTCCCTGCACAAAATGTTTGTTGAATTTATCTAAAACTATTATAACACATACTACAAACTGTAAACTAATCAACACATTTTGTTTCACTTAATTTGGATCTATTATGAAGAATTTATGACGTTTTTACCTGAAACACCTTTTTTTGACTAGTCTTGAGACTAGCCACAAACCCTATTTTCCACAGAGTGTAACTCCAAAAATACAATGACCCACAAGATGAATTTTTTACCATAGATACTTGGATATGTTTTATCAATGGAATATCAATTTCATGGTTTGAATCATTATAGAAAAAATTTATAGCGAAAACGGTGAGATGACCAGTAAATAACATACCTTAGAAAGCACCATCAAAATAATTTATCCTTCCTTGCATTTCAGACTTCTTTTCTTCAACATCCCTCAGAATTTTGTCGTATATATCCTTGGTTACCTCAAACACCTATAGATATTCAATATTCTCAAGTGTGATTAAAATGATAGAGCCTTGCCTCTTATTTATACTCTCCAAGTCGCTTCCTTAAAAACATCTTCTAGGTCACTTGGCTCCACATTCCTTATTTTAGGGTTAACCCACTTCTAATTTCTCCATTAAATTTATTATTGAAATAATTTATTTTTTATTCACTTTGAATTATAATACACTCATTACTTCACTTTATTATTTACCTTTTAAAATCGCTTAAACCACTTTGACTACTTAGACCTTTTGGGGCTTCTAGATGACATATGAGGGTCCTCCAACTTCGTAAGGCCATAACTCTCAAACCGTGAGGAGTTATGGGACGTTCCACATACCACCAGAAATTGAATGACATGTACTATCGATATAGAATAGTATTATTTGAAAATATATCATAACTCATACCTTTATCCATCAAACAATCTTGAGTCCATTACCCAAACCTTTGTGCTGTGGGGATTTCTTCAAGGGTTGACATCAATTGCAACCAACCTTAATCAATACAAGAAGGTATGTGTTTAACCTTTCTGGAGGAGCAATTAGTTGGATGATAAAACGATAGTCTATAGTGGCACTTTCAACTACATAAGATGAATACATGGAAGCCACTCATGCAAGAAAGAAAGTAGTATCGTTACAAATATTACATTTAGGTATTGGGTTGGTACAAAAAACTATAAGGATAGAGTGTGACAGTCAGAGTGAAATTTTTATAATGAAGAACCCATCTTATCATTCAAAGAAAAATCATATTGATGTTCAATATCACTTTGTGAGAGACATGATTGAAGAAAAGAGGGTGTTTTTTATGAAGGTGGATACTTTGACTATGTTGCAGATTCATTAACTAAATCTATGAGCACTGAGAAATTCTTTTGGTGTAAAGGATCTATGAAAATTGTTGTCCTGGATTGTTGATTATGTAACCTTGTAAACTCATGCATGCAAAGAAACAACAAGTGGGAGAATGTTGGATATGTGTTATATTCTTTACATGAATAGGGAAAGTTTCTACATTGCATTGGGAGGGCAAGGGGGAGGATCTCCCCAACGCCGGTGTTCAGAGGCATCACCCCCGAAAAAAAAAATTCCTTTGCTTCTGTGTCCATTTTTGAGCGGTTTTTCATGACATGTTTTTTCGCTAATGGTTTACTATTTTTGGTTAAGGAACTAGAGTTGTTGACTAATCTAGGTGATTGGATTAGGGTTTTTGATGCAACTAGATCCTATTAGTATATTGTATTATAAACAATTAATGTGTGACTGAATATAGAAGATGTTGTTTTCCGGTTTGAAAATATGGATATTATTCTTTTATTGAAAATATGTTTGCAGTAAATCATTGTACAAAATTAAAATCTACACGATATACAAGTTCCTTATAAGAACTAAATTTTTGTGATAAAAACTCATAAAATCCAAATTTAAATATTTTAAATGTTAACTCTAGACCATTGAAAATAAAATAAATATTTACATAAATGTGCCTTGAATGGTATTTATTGAGTTAGGATTGATGGAAAATGTGGAAAAAAGAGAAGATATAAGGTCAAAAAGGTAACAAGTTTAGAGGCTTTTATATGAAAAAACAAAGTATTAACAAAAAGAAAGAAAAAATGTTCACAAGTATTTGAATGCAATTTAAACAATCTAGAAATGAAGGATTGATGAGCTTTATAAAATTTGGAGAGTCCCTAATCCATACGACTTGGTTGAGAGCCTAAAAACAAGATATCAACAAACAATTATGTTGTGAGTTAAGATATGTGATTGAAATTGAAAAAGTTTAAAGGATTATTAAATTCCATAGCTTTTAACATATATGTTTTTAAATATTTTTTTTTTAATAAATAATAATAAAAAGTTTAAATTAATTTAAATTTTTTATCTAATAAAAAATTAAATCATTTAAAAAAATAATCTACTTTTATTATATTATTTCCATAATATTTTATGGATAAGTAAACCGAACCTAATCCAAAAAATGAAAATAATATTGTTTTCCCTATGATAAGTTTGATACAAGTATAGGAATCAAATTTCAAGCCTTAGTAGCCATTGAAGACTCTTTCATTTCTTGACAAAAAAAAAAAGCATTATATCATTTGTTTTACAGAATAAATTTAAAATAAAAAATAAATCCACAAACACTAAGCGAGGATCATTCCATATATTTACAAGTGAGTTGTAATTGATTTTACAAGACTTCAATATTAATTCTTACTAATCATATATTTACAAATGAGTTGTAATTGATTTTACAACATTTCAAGATTTTGAGAGAAAAATTCTTTATCAATTTCAAAGTAACATTATTGTTTAGTACCCTAGTAGTAGTTGGTAAGTGGTACTAATAGTGTTAACTCTCTAAAATCAATTTACCTTAGTTTTAATTGATTTTACAACATTTCAAGATTTTGAGAGAAAAAATCTTTATCAATTTCAAAATAACATTATTGTTTAGTACCCTAGTAGTTGGTAAGTGGTACTAATAGTGTTAACTCTCTAAAATCAATTTACCTTAGTTTTATATGATAGTATTGAAGTTTTAAATTATAAAATTATTTTAAAAAAAATATGTTTATTAAAATTTTAATCAATTTATATTATTAAAATTTTAAATTATAAAATTATTTTAAAAAATAATTATATGTTTATTGAAATTTTATTGTCAAGATTGTTCACTCTTCTATGATAGTATTGAATTTTTAAATTACAAAGTTATTTTAAAAAAGCTTAATAAATTTATTAAAATTTTATTGTAAAAATTATTGTAAAGTTTTTAGATTATGAAATCATTTTAAAAAATGTTTATACTGTGTATTTATTGATGTGTATATTTTTTAACTATGTCAATTTTCAAATTAATAAGCTTATGTGATTAAGTATATAAGAGTTCTTAAGATATTATATATTTATTTGAAAGATTTAAAAAGATGATAAACATATCATTTTAGTTTACTTAGAAAAACACATTTTTCTTATATCAATCTTTTAAAGAGAATACATGGGTCAAGGAGGCTACCTAGGGAAACGTCCACCTAGAGCGCACAAGTCAATCACCTAGGTACAACACTTCTTCACCTTTTGATGAGGAATTAAATATGTGTAAAATAAATGGTTCTCTTCGTATATAAGGCGAACCAAGACTAAAATAAAACATTTTTACCTTTTCTTTTAAAGCTATGTGTCTTGGTTGTTTTCTTTTTTGAGATTGCATTTTACATTCACAACAATTTTTGTTTTTAGGGTTTCTGAAGAATAATCAGTGCGCCTTCCTTCATGGCTGCCTCTGGTGACTCTGTTTTCCATGTTGCCACCTCTGAGAGCAAGATTATCGCATTAGCTATCCACTCTCTCAGGGAGAAAATAATTTCCTTCAAGTTTTCTGAGGCAAAAGGGAGGGCGCATCAACTGGGGTTTGCGCCCTTGTTGGTTTCTTCTTTGTGGGAAGGAAGTGAGTGCACCTTCTTCCATGGCTACACTGGGCTTCTCCCACTAATCCCCGAAGGTCACTCTGAGATCTCCAAAACCTGTTGGCCACTCTCAGGTCACCCGGTCTGGATCCCCATTTGCTTGGTCACCCAAACTAATGGTGCACCCATGAGGAGAGATTTTGGTCAGAAGTTGAGCTATTGATTGCGTGGTCACCTTCTCCTATAGATCGCCTTGTTGGAAAGATCAATTGGTACCAGAGACTCAAGATCCATGGAAAAGCTTCTAATATTGAAGATTGAGCCAAATTTGTTTTGGAGTTTTCATGAAATAATCCAGAGTTTGCCCATTCTAGGTTTTTCATTTTATGCAAGAAAATCCACATATCTCATAAGCCCCAGGGGCACCCAAATCTCCATTTCCACAGAGAGGAACTCCACAAATCTAAAAAAATACAGATCTCTCCCTCTAGACCAGTTCAAGCTCTGTTGCCTCAGAGTTTTGATTCATCTATTTTCAGAAAATATCCCTTTGTTCAGCATTGCAACCTAGGGGCACCTTTTCTCTTCAGTTGGCCTCACAATGCCTCCACGCAAAGATCCTTTGGCAATCGACTCAGATTCCAACACATCAAATCTCATCCAAGATCTTGCCTCCGTCCTCAATGAGCTGCTCATAATGCAACAACAAAACAATTCATATCCATTCTGGTTGGACACTTGAATCCAACTACCGAAGTTTGTTGGGCAAACGAATGGTGAAATGGTGGATTCTTGGATCCGTACCCTATCCACCTATTTCAATACATGTCTAGGCCTTACCGAGGAAAGAAAACTCCATATTTCCGCCTTGCAATTAGAAGGACTGGCACAAACTTGGTGGGATACGGAGCAAGAGAAGACCACATTTGTGATAGAGATTGGGGATGCTCCAGAATCCTCTACTTCGCAATCCTTATTCCAAAATTCATCCTTGCTGGCTTCTTCAAAACAATTTGGTTCAATTTTATATAAGACTGCTAGGTGTGTTTGTTTTGGTGAATGGATTTTTTTTCTATTCTCAACTCGTACATCTTTGTGTCCAGTAATTTGATCTAAAATCTGATTCTTGTGTACCCGTTTTCTACGTGTCTTTAAAAATATTTGTTTTAATTTCTATGTACCCGTTCTTCAACTGAAATGTGGTCTTCTCTTGCTCCATATTTTTAAATAAATTTATATAAAAATAATAAAGTTAATATTGTTTTTTAAATTAACTAAATTGTAATAACATAATAAAATTATCATATAAATGGTCTTCAAGGATGATTTAGCTACAGAGACACTCCTTGGCAGAGCGTGTTCAAACCTTGCATCACGTGTATGTTGATGTTGTGCTTGACGTTTGAGGGTGTAGGTTCTAATGATAACGGTAGAAATTGATTAATAAAAAAATTATTATTTTATAATTAAATAATCATCATTATCTTGAATTACATTAATTTTATTAACTTTATTTATAATTTACATATATATAAAATTAAATAAAAAATAATTTTTTAAATTAATATAAAGGTTTTTTCAAATTTTGTTGTTATTCACAAAAATTTAGATAAAAAATATTAAGTCTGGTAAACTATTAATTAAAAATCATAATACCATGAAAAGAAATAATATAATAACCAAATTCTAAAAAATAAAGATAAATATATTATCATTACATGTATCTAAAAATAAGGATAAATATATTATCATCACATGTATTTTTGTTTGGTGACACTATTTTAGCTATTTTAGCTTGTCAAAATCTCAAAGGTAAATAAAAAATAACTCTTCTAACCATTTTCTTCACCAAATTTCTTTCTTACCTAGAAAGTTAGGTCGGAGTGAAATGGTTGTCAAAATCTGACAGAATAAATATATTATCATCACATGTGTTTCTGTTTGGTGACACTATTCTAGCTTGTCAAAATCTGAAAGCTAAATAAAAAATAACTCTTCAAATTGAAACATAACCATTTTCTTCACCAAATTTCTTTCTTACCTAGAAAGTTAGGTCGGAGTGGAATGCATGAGGTACATTCACTTCTTTTTCAATGATAAACCAGGCGAATATTTCATATGATTTGAAATATGACCATACTTTGCAAATTTCATCTCTGCCGACAAAAGCTTTGTTGACATTAGAATTTGGACTCGCTAGGCATTTTTGGCTTGTTCTCAAGTAGGAAACAAAGATGTATTTTTCATATGACTGGGCTTTGTAATCAAGAGATTTTATTTCGAGTAAAATATGAAGTTGAATCTAACTATTTTAGCCGTAATTTGTATTTTGTATGACCCAAGTTTCATGGTAACTCATCCCAATACAAAAGCTTGAAATTGATTTATTAAAATTTGAGATTGATTGGAAATTTAACGTGTTAAATCTCCCGAATTCCGAAAATGCTTCCTCCCAAARCCTAAAGACAAAATCATTCAAAAGTCGAATCAAGAGGAAAACTCTTCAAAGATAGCACGTGAAACCTGAATCATGTGAATCCGAATTCATTGAAAACGTGAACACAAAATCCAAATTCATTGAAAACGTGAACACAAAATCCGATTAGTTTAAAGGTTTTATTTTCTATAGTTTTTAACCACGTATTTTTCTATCAATATTTACTGAAATTTTGTTAAAAATTATTAGAACTTTAGATTTAGATTTAAGTGATTGAATTTGTATAATTAAATTCAGAATTTTTCAGGTGCTGAATTCATTAATACTTTTAAAAATGCAATTTTTGCAGTAGAAAATGAAGTTTTCACCAAAATTTCAAATTTCCTTAATGAGATTCAGATGAAAAAGCTAAAAAAAATTAAATATTTAAACAAAACCCACAAAATCACATCATTCTCACTGAATTCATTCAAACAGCTACCCTGATTATGAAACGGCGGACGACAAGCCGCCTTCAAGCAAACCCCAACTTAAATTTTCGTCAAAGTTGCCCTCGAATTTTCGTCAAAGTTGTTTATGTCGACTCAGTAAGGCCTGCATATTCCTAAAAAAAAAATGAACAAGAAAAAAATGGACGTTGAAGTCGTATGATACAATGCTCAAAGATCGTTTTCAATCGATTTCAATTTTACAAATCACAGAAAGTTGGAAGACTTCCTCACAAAGCAGGCATAATATCTAATAAAATCGAATCTCAACAGAAAGTTCAGTACAAGTTCCAGAGGCGGAAAGCCAATAGAATCAATACTACGCTCAATAAGACTGGAAATTTTTCGTGGTGGTTACCAATGTTATTCCATTGGTATTTAAATCAGTACTAAAAACGACTACCATACAAAGTAGATTAGTGTTATGCAAAGTATAAGAAGTTGAAAATTTAGGGTTTTTTAATGTTAAATATAATGTAATCTCAATAGGTTGATTGTACACTGCTAGCTGTCTTGGCCTACTGTACTTTCTATTCTTGTTTTGTTTGAGCCTATTTAGCTCAGCTATTTTCCTTTGCATAGTACTTACTACTTCAGAACTTCTTCATGTACTCGTTTTGTACTCTTCTTCTTATATTCTAATATACTGTTTTATGTTCTATTCTTTCTCTCTGCATTTCTTGCTTCACAATTTATCATTATATCAGAGCTTCAGCAGTAAGCCTCTTCACACAGGCTGGGAGCTTAGACGGATCTTGAGAGCATTCGACACAGAGTTTTCACAAGGCTTGGAGAGTTTTCCATCATACTCTCGAAAGATCCTCACAGGAAACTTCCACGAGGAAGCAGGCCGTCATACGCTCAAAAGATCAGCGTAAGAAGCTCACGCGAGGTCGCAGAGCATACTATGCTCAAAAGTTGCAAGGAGCAGAAACACGAGAAGGAAGCAGAGACTGAGAAGGAAGAAATAGTAAATATTCTTGTACAATTTTCAAGAATCATCAAAAATTCACGAAGAAGAGTTGCAGGAAGGGGGAACTCTTGAAGAATTCAAAGCATTTGTTCAAATTCATGAAAGATAGTTGCAGAAAGAAGAAGAGTTTAAAGCATTTCGGAAATCGCTCAAATCTGTCAAAGATTGGAGTAGAGAACAAAGAAATCGTGAAATTCTTTCAAATGTTTGAAAGATTCATGAATCTTTCTTCTGCAGGAGAAAATTCCTTCAAACACAACAAAGATCGCGTTAGAGGAGCAAAGAATAGCCAGGGTAGTAGTAAGATCCGTCCTCTGAAAAGATCTGAGGCAGAAATCCAGTTCAGAAGGGATGATGAGAGTGCGGAAAAGGCGAAAGAATTCCAACCGTTAGATCTTGTGCAGATCAGTGAGAAAGTGCACGAGGCTTAGTCCTCTGGAGTGCATAGGAGAAACTTCGACTTGTGAAGTCGCAAAATCCCGAAATCATCTGAACTGTTCATCAAAAGACACGTGGCGAGATCTCGACATTTCACTGACTCGCAAGGTGTAAATGTCAGAAGATTGTCATGAGAATTCGTGAATTGCGAAATCACGAGTCATTCTGGACCGTTGGATCACGAAAGATCGTGAGCCATCGATCTTATCCCATCGCAAAATCGGGGATCGGGAGTTGGACGAGCGAAGGATACTACTCTCCAAAATCCTGATACGAGAAATTCCGACATCACAAATTGTGAAATGCTGAGAAGATTGTGAGTCATCCATCTCAGAGGATAGGTGGCAGTAGATCCAAGTGCCATCATTTCGACATTTCGGAGTTCTGGATATCGGAGGTCTTGTTGACGAAAAGTTGGGACACTCCACAACGAAAGTCCCGAAATCTCGAAAAGATCACAGTCGTCCATTTGTTCGGACATGTGGCAGAGATCGAGGAAATCATTGGTATTTCGGCTACCGGGGTTTCAAGTTGATAGAGGATTTGGAGTCGCAAGTCGCGAAATCGCGAAACGACGAGGACCGTCCATCTTGAGGGGACACGTGGCAATAATCTAGGCCTTCGGGGAAAGTCCCGAAAGGAAAGGGCCATCGACATTTCAGAGATCGAGCGATTGAGAAGCGAGAGGTTCTCGACATCGGGAAACAGGAAGTCCCAAAACACGAAATCACAAACTCAAGAGTTGCGAAATACCAATACGCGGATGTCTAAAATAATCTGAGTCGTTGATCTCAAATCAACAAGGATCATTGATCCTCGAAGCCAATTCGACATTTCGTTAAATTGAAGATCGGGGAATCGAGGAGTCAGAAGAGCTCGCTATCAGGGTTCACGAAGTTGCAAAACCCAAAATCCCGAGAAGATCTAAACCGTGAGATCACAGGAAGATCTGGACCGTTGAACTATCCAAAAACAAATTTCGTCATTTCGGCATTTGAATTCCCGAAAGAACGAAAGGAGGATATCAGAACTCGGAATATCGGGGATCCTCAAGACAGAGGACTGGGCCACTTTGAATCGCGAAGTCCCGAAACGCGAAATCCCGAAAAGGATTTTGAGAAGGGTCTTTCTAGCATATTTCACATTTCGTCAATTTGAAAGACAAAGAAATAGAAAATCCCATAGCGCATTAACATCAAGGCACGTGGTCACATTGATCAGAAACTAAGAGACAATTAAAGGGCGATAAGCTCTCTTTGGCAATCGGCAATCGACGTTTCGGAAATCGGAAGTTGGAGAGTTCAAAGGTCTCACGGAATTCAGAAACCACTACAAATTAAATGCAGGAGACAGGTGAGTAAGATTTTTTTTTTCCTTTTTTGCTGAATTCCTTGAAAGATGGCAACGTCTAGCAATTTAGGACCAACACACGGTCTGATTCTTCTTGGAAAGAACTATGATTTATGGTCTCTTCGGATGAGATCCTTATTCCAAGCACAAGAGTGCTAGGATCCAGTGGATCATGGATATGTGGAACTAGATCCACGAGACCTATCCTCCATGACTAATCAACAGAAAATTGCTCAAGCAACGCAAAGAAACAGAGAAAATAAAGCTAAGTTTTGGATTCAAAATTCTCTGGATGACTCGATTTTCTCAAAAATCACAGGAGCTGGTACTTCAAAACAGGCTTGGGACATCCTTAAATCTTCCTACCAAGGAAATGACATGTTCAAAACAATTAAAATGCAGACCTTGAGAACGCAATTCGAGACTCTAAGGATGACAGAGTCCGAAAATGTGGATCAGTTCATGACCAGAGTCATGGGCATCGTGAACCAGATCAGATTGACTGGTGAAACCATCACTGATCAACAAATTGTTGAGAAAATCCTCAGAAGTTTACCAAAGAAATTCGAAATGGTTGTAACAACAATCCTTGAATCCAAGGATCTGTCAAGTTTTTCAACAGATGAATTAATTGGTTCTCTAGTGACACATGAGACCGGAAAGCATCTCACAGATGAGTCAATCTCCGATGCTTTCAAAACTCAATTCTCCTTCAACAGAGGAAGAAGCAGAGGTCACCAAGGAAGAGGGAGAAATCAAAGTAACCCTCACTCCATTTGAGGTAACAGACAACAATATCTGAATCAAAATTTCCAAGGTCAAAGACATCGGCAACAAAATCAACATCAGAATTTCCAGCCTCAAAGAGGCAGAGGGAGAAGATCAAATGAGAAATCAAGCATACAATGATATTACTGCAAAAATTATGGGCACTATGAATCTGGATGCAGGAAGAAGCAAGCAGATCAACTCTCAGGAAGAGCACATGTGTCAAATCATACGGGAGAAACCTCAAGAGGTATGCTTCTCTCATGCCACAAGACTGAAGAACAACCTAAAGATCTATGGTTGTTGGACAGTGGATGCAGCAATCACATGACATGTAACAAAGATTTACTTTCATGCATTGATTCTTCAATCTCATCTGATATTACACTTGGAAATGATTACTTAGTCAAAGTTCAAGGAAAATGAATTGTTCCTATTCTTACTAAACATAATGTAAAGAAAGACATAAACAATGTCTATCATGTTCCAAATCTAAAACATAATTTTCTAAGTGTAGGATAGCTCATTGAACATGGCTATAAGGTACTTTTTGAGGGAGCATCTTGCAAGATATATGACAAAATCCCAAGCAGAAAATTGATTTCTGAAATCCACATGAGTCCAAATAGGATGTTTCCCCTTACCCTCAGAACTGCAAATCTGATTCAACCATATGCATAGAGTGCATCTACCCTGAATGAAACAATGGTTTGGCATACAAGATTTGGACATCTACCATTTCAGAGTCTAAATCTTCTTCAGAAGCGCTCCATGGTCAAAGGTCTTCCCATATTTAAAGATAAAATTTCCCCATGTCAGTCTTGCATACTTAGAAAACATAAGAGAACTGATTTTCCACAGTCTTCCAATCAAGCCAAACAACATCTTGAACTTGTTCACACTGACCTACGT
>ML777493.1:843888-855406 GCA_009831015.1 Picea engelmannii | reverse complement strand
ATTATTATTAATTAGTTATTCATGATTGTCAATGATTAATTTAAGTATTAATTAACTCATTAATTAATAAGGTAAATAAATAAAAGGAGGATAATAAATTATATTATTAAATTAAGTTACGTACCCAATAGGGGATAACATATATATATATATATATATATATATATATATATATATAGTAACTAGGGGAATCGGTAACAACGACAGTATCGTACTCGCGTGACATGGGGTCGACTCCTGTCAGCTGCCTTATAACCCCTAGGGAGAAACGCACATCCCGCAAGCATGCTCTCTGAGTAAATCGGGGTGAGAATTGACCTTGAGACCTCTTTTTACATAGTTCCTTCCATTTACACGGCACTTTTCAATCGGTCTACACCCCTGCGGGTGGGGATAACATATTAACTACAAGGGATAAGATATTAAATAAAGGGGATAAGGGGGCATTAACGGGAAAGGATAAGAAGGTAATAAATGAGTTAGGTAGGGAGTAAATGAGGCGGGGGAAGTCGGTGAAGGAGGGATAAGGAAGGAAAGGAGGTTGATGGGAGGTCATTCTATGAGAGGTTGGGGATGGATTTTGGGAGCACTGGGATTTGCAGAGAGAAGTGAATTTTTTGGAGGAGGATTGTATCAATGCACCGGGGTTGCGGTAGGTTTTGGGCACGGGGGGCTAGGATATCCATATGATATCCTGGAGCTAGGAAGTTACCTAGTTGGCAGGGAGGAACTAGGTTTTGGGCAATGTTTTACGGTGCATAAGTAGTCAAGAAGGCATTTGGACAACAGAGGGATTTTAGCATCAGGTTCAGGTATTTAAGATTTTGCATTGTTTTTAAACTGTTATAAAATTTTTATTATGTGTTGATAAATTTATAAATTCTTAGGTACTCAATTAAACGAATTATTGAATTTTGTTTGAAATCAGGTAGATATACTATTACAGTTTATGAAATTATTTGACGTAAATTCTATTCGGCCCCTTACAAAAATATTGATCTATTTTCTCAGACACAAGTTTGAAACTTTTGCAAAATTCAAAGAATTCAAGGCAGAAGCTGAAAAACAAAGTGGCAAATATATCAAAGCACTCAGGTTGGATGGAGGAGGAGAATACAACTCCAAAGAATTTGGAAATTTCTACAAATCACAAGGCATTATCATGCAAACAACAGCCAAGTATAGTCCACAATAGAATGGAGTGGTTGAAAGAAAAAATCAGACAATAATGAATATGACAAGAACACTTCTCAAAGAGAAAATTTTGTCAAATACTTTTTGGGCTGAAGCAGTAACATGTTCAGTTTATCTCCTAAATAGATCTCCAACCACAAGTCTAAAGATGAAATTCCCCCAAGAAGCATGGAGTGGGACAAAGCTCAATGTCGCGCATCTAAGGACATTCAGATGCATAGCATACACTCACATACATTCTGAATTAAGGAAGAAACTTGATGACAAAAGTGAGAAATGTATTTTCACTGGATATAGTAAAACATCTAAATCTTACAGGCTTTACAATCCAATCACCAAGAAATTAATTCTCAGCAGAGATGTAAAATTTCTTGAGAATCAATTCTAGAATGATTCAGAAAATCAACAAATGGACAGTCAAAATCCATTGCTGCCAAGTTCTGAAAATGCATAAAATTTAGGACAACAAGTATCTCAAACTATTCTTCCAAGATTGCAAGTACAAAGACAACCTAAAAATTCTCAGGATAACTCAACTTCAAGAAAATAATCATTCTCTGAACCACAAAATCAGAGAACTCGAAGTTTGAGAGAAATACATCAGCAGTTGGATGACTTTGAACAACACAACCTTTTTTATTTAATGTCATGTCAACCTACATCTTTTAAGGAAGAAGATAAGGAGCCGCATTGGGTTCAAGCCATGAACCAAGAAATTGACTCCATTGAGAAGAACAAGACATGTGATCTTGTTGATTTACTAAGTCACAAGAAGAGTATTGGTGTCAAGTGGGTTTACAAAACTAAACTCAATGAAAAAGGGCAGATTGAAAAACACAAGCCAAGACTTGTTGCCAAAGGATTCTCACAACAACATGGTACTGATTATGGTGAAACTTTTTCTCCAGTAGCAAGATTAGACACTGTAAGGACTCCATTGGCCATAACATCCCAACACAAATGGCAAGTATACCAGATGGATGTCAAGACAATATTCCTGAATGGTCTTTTAGAAGAAGAATTTTATGTCGATCAACCACCTAGATTTGAATTCCAAGAGCAGCCAACCAAAGTATATCAGTTGAAGAAAGCCTTGTATGGCTAAAAGCAAGATACAAGAGCTTGGTACAGTAGAATTGACACTTATCTGATCAAAAGTGGTTTCAGTAGAAGAAAAAATGAGCCAACTCTTTACACCAAAACAGATCAGCATGGTAAAATTTTGATTGTATGTTTATATGTTGATGACATGATCTATACGGGAAATCTTGAGTTAACAAATTTTAAACATGCCATGCAATCCGAGTTTGAGATGACATATCTTGGAATAATGAAATATTTTTTAGGGATTGAGGTTGATCAATCAACCAAAGGCATTTTTGTCTATCAGCAAAAGTATGCAACAGACATCCTCAAAATATTTTGCATGGAATAATGCAATCCAGCAGAAACCCCCATACCACTAGGCACAAAATTGAGCAAGAAAGATGAAGGCCCTACAGTGGACTCTACTCTGTACAAAAGTTTAGTAGGCAGTTTGTTGTATCTTACAACAACTAGGACTGACATTATGTATGCAGCTAGCCTTGTTTCTAGATTCATGGAATCCCCCAAAGATTCACATTGGAAAATGGTGAAACGAATTCTGAGATATGTTGCAGGAACTCTCAATTTTGGCTTATGGTACACTAAATCTGATAGTAATCAACTTTATGGTTACATAGATAGTGATTTTGCAGGTAGCCTAGATGACAGGAAAAACACATCTGGACATGTTTTTCAACTGGGCACGAACCTAATCTCATGGGCATCAAAGAAGCAGCCAATTGTTTCAATATATTCTGTAGAGGCAGAGTATGTCGCTTCTACCTTAGCTTCTTGTCAAGCTATGTGGCTGAGAAGAATATTGAAAGATATGTCACATATAGAAAATGATCCAACTCCTATTTTTTGTGATAATACTTCAACAATGGCTTTATCCAAAAATCATGTGTTTCACAAGAAAAACAAACACATTGACACTCATTTTCATTTCATACACAAGGTAGTCAATAATGGTGATATTGCACTACAATTCTGTGGTTCTCGAGATTAGCTTGCTGATATCTTTACAAAGCCACTAGGAAAATCTGTTTTTGATTTTTAGAGACAACACTTAGGCATAATCAGTGCTGATATTTGTAACTGTTGAGTTTAAGAGGGAGTGTTAAATATAATGTAACCTCAACAGGCTAACTGTACACTGCCAGTTGTCCTGGCCAGCTGTACTTTCTATTCTTGTTTTTCTTGAGCCTATTTAGCTCAGCTATTTCCCTTTGCATAGTACTTACTACTTCAAAACTTCTTCATGTACTCGTTTTGTACTCTTCTTCTTATATTCTAATATATTGTTTTCTTTTCTATTCTTTCTCTATGCATTTCTTGCTTCAAAATTTATCGCTTAAGGGATGCAACCAAGTGAAGGAAATCTCTAAGGTATGGAACAGTCTTACGACTACATAATATTTATTATTAAATTATTTTGGATAAACAAACGGAAAATAGAGATTTAAAAAGTGAAAAAATATATATTTTGTATGAGAGGTCATTCTACTTCAAAGTATGGACGAGATTGTATGGTTCATGTTTAGATATAATGGCAATAAAATGATTGTAAATTTATTTTAACCTTTGATAAACTAAATATTTATTAATCCCAAATTATCACATATGAAAATGGATGTATTAACTCCGAATTATCAAATGAGGGCATCACAAATCTCAAATTTTATCTTAACTTTTTATATTCACTAAATAATTCAACTCCAAAATATTTGATATTGATAAATCCCTCTCACTACACATGTTTTCTTTATGCACCATGGCATTTCCAATCTCATAAATTGCATACAAATTTATAGGCTAGGATTCTAAAGCCTCGTGAATTTGTGAATATGAAAACCACTCAAAGACTAAACTAGCGTACAATAGAAATTTGTTCTAACAATTTCTTAAGTATGATATTTCTTCATTATTCTCCAACACTACCCCTAATAGAGAAATGGGTTAAATACAATGACAACACATAACATGTCTATCGGTCTTAGTCTCTGCTAGGCTTACAAATTGACTCTAACAATTTCATCTTGACCTTTCTTATTGTAAGATAGCGATGGAGATGGAGCTTCTTCCTTGGCTTGTTGCTCCAAATGTGTTTCATCCTCACTTTGTTCTACTTCACTATCATCTTGGATTTTATCTTCTTCATTTTGGAACTTGGCGGCTAACTATTATTCTTTGTCCTCAACACTTCTGCAGGTTCTTGGAAACGTTTGTCTTTAATTCTTGAAAATTCTTCCAACTTCTCATAAGTGGGTTGTTTCCAATTCTGAATATAATCATCAATGGATTGTTGCAACATCAATTCATAATAATACTTGATTTCTTGTGGGCTCCACACCATAAAAATTGACTCAATATTTTCTTCGTCAATTTTTTCATTTTCTTCCATGTTTTCTTCATAATCAACCATTACTGAAAATGAATTGTTGTCTAGTAAAATTTCACACTCAAAACAATTGTTACAATCATATGAAAAATCATAGGAAGAACCATACTAGTTCTTTTCATTTTTCTATTCTAAGAGAACTTTCCTTTCTTCATATTTCTTCCCTATTGTAGTTTCATCCACCTAGTTGCATCATATGGAACCAACATTCACTTGAAAAGTTTTCATCATCATATTTAACTAAATTTACCAAAGATTCACCCAAGGGTTCATTACAAGTTATACATTCATCTCCATTATCAATCTCAGTGGAATTTACCAAGTCATTAAATGCCTTCATTAATCACTGCAACTTCAATAATGTCATTTTCAGTCTCTATTCCAATTATGAGAGTGTCAACACAATCACCATTTTCAATAGCAATACCTTCATCAACTTCATCATTCTCACTCCACTTCTTCATTTCAGGAATATCCCAAAATATTTTTGCACTAGGTATTTCACCAAATTCACGCAAAATACTAGACAAAATGTTTTCATTCACTTCTAATATAATACGTTATAATGTTATTGCACATCTTCTCTTATCATAGAAGTTGACACAACATTCATGATCATAATGCAATAAATATACTAACCATATTAATTTTTTCATTTTAGTTTCCCAAGGCTCCTAATCTATACGTGAGAAGAATGGAAAATTTGGCATCACTATTTCATATATTTCATCAAATTCTTCATTGATCAGATCTAGCTCCACATTCTACTCGTCGAACATCAGTTCTTCAACTGAAAACACATCATACGGATCTACAGAATATAATAACTCTTCATGTTGATTCTTCATCCTCATTTGTTTTAGCTCTCTCCAGAGTTGTTTAATTCTCCTTTGTTGACCCATGAGACCTTATCTTCTTTTACATATTTTTTCTCTATGGTATCACTTTTACAAAAAACTCAGTTTAATCACAAATCGATGCAACAATTTATTGGCAAGCACACCAAACCATATACACAATTGTAACTTCCACTAACCACACAAAAACTTCTCTGTATATCTCACACTCGCAACATACATCACGAGCTGCACATACATTCTGGTTGTCCACGTTGGACTAGTTGCATGCACCTCTTACACAACCTTACCAATGGAATAATTCCACATCCTCTCACTGAAATTCTCTTAGAAAAAACTAGACGATGTGAGAGCCATCGTTGTGGACGGATTTTGCATCAAGAGAAACAAGTTTCTATCTGTGGGAGGAAGTCGTGATACCTCTCTTCTCCTCCAACGCTTTGATACCAACTTGAAATTGGAGAATAACATAGCAAGGCAGTGAGGCCACAAGGGCTCACACAAGTGAGACTATTCTCACAAACTCTGCATTTCTAATCTAATAAATTGGATACAAATTTATAGGCTAGGATAGCCTCTAACAACCTCCTAAATTTGTGGATTTGAAAACCACTCAAAGGCTAAACTAGCATACAATAGAAATTCATTCTAACAATTTCCTAACTATGGAATTTCACCATTATTCTCCAATGAGAACATGAACCTGAGAAACAAGATCATTCATCTTGTTTATCTTCTAATAGGAAAACACTCGGTAAAATAATTCACTTGAAGAGGTGTTGAGCATCTAGCGTTTGGGATCTTAGTTGCGATAAGTAGGTCAAGACCATGATTTATGGCCATAAACGTTTATGAGATTATCTAATCCTAAAGATGCCTTTTTCTCTCTCCAAAGTGGAATATCTTTGTTAATCGGTATGGTATATATATTTTTCATATAATTAGTTTATATAATCACTATTAATTATATTAGCATATTTTAATATTAAAGAGGTTAAATTGCAATCTATGTAGTATTTGGTTTTATGTATGGGCATAGAGATAAATGATATTAAAATTGACATGATACATTCAAGGTAGCCTCAATGATATTCATGGGGGACATTGGAGGTAGCCTCAATGATAATCACAAGGGATATTTCTTACCGATACTATTTAGGTTCACATTATCTTTTTGGTCACAAATCAAGACCTAAAATTCCTTTAGATTAGCTAGGAGATCATCTTCCTCATATGTAACTAAACATGTTAATGGCCCATGACCCATGAGGCACTCCCATGGACCACCAACGGAGAATTTATTAAAGGAACCAAAATACATATAAATTAAATAAGCATAGTTGCAATAAGCATAGCATCAACAAAATGTTGATATTGAGTAGACCATAGATATTAAACCTCATGTTGTGGTATTTTAAGGAATTAGTTATTAATACCCAAGGATTCACCATAATCCTCCCAAGTCAAATAAGGCAAATTTCCTTCCTTTTACAACCAATTCATGTCCTCAAGATCATCTTTAGAAACCAATTCATCCACTACAATAGTATTTTTATTTATCAAAGGAGGTTGAACATGTCTTCAATTGTTCTCTCTTGAGTGGTCAAAATATATCTCTTATGGAATCTAGTTTTTGAATAGAAAGTTTGGATTTATCTAAAGAGTGTGAGGGAGATGTGTAATTTCATTTTAAAAAGTAATGCACACAAACAAACTATTCTTGTATTCTATTATCATCACATATTTATACATCAAGCTTATACTTAAGATAGATAGGATTTCTCAGCCATACAATCCAATTGTTTATATAATATCTCCACCACACACATAAATAAGATCAATATCTAATAAACTCCTAACCAAACATTTCACTTAAAGATCAAAATTTAACTAATACAATATGTGATGAGATATATCAAATATTAAGCACAAGACAAATAAGAGTTAATATCTCCAACACACTCCATTAAGAAATACTTGTCTTAATATTTTGTCTGGTTGAGACATAGTTACCAACTTAATGAGAAATATGACCTCAAAACGAGAACTATATCCCTTAAAACACATAGTTTTGCATTAAAAACATGAAAAACAACCCCTAAATTAAAAAGTGGTGCTACCAGTAGCACCAATTTTTGTAATCAGGTCAAAATTACAACTTTTTTCAAGCATGGGCTTAAAGGATCAAATGGCATCTCAAACAAGCTTTAAAATCGCCCCCCGAATCAAAAAGTGGTGCTACCGATAGCACCATTTTTTGTAATTGAGTTAAAATTACAACTTTTTTCAAGCATAGTCTTAAAGGATAAAATGTTTCCTCAAAAAAACTCTAAAATCAACCACCAAATCAAAATGTGGTGCTATGAATAAAACCAATTTTTCTGACTGAGTCAAAATTACAACTTTTTTCAGGCATGGCCTTAAAACATAAAATAGTTGCTTAAAAAAACCTTAAAATCAACACCTAAATAAAAAAATGACGCTACCTAAAGAAAAATGTATTTTCCAAACATTAAAATTACAGCTAATTATGACCTAATTCAAAATGTGGCCTTGACAACAAATCCCTACACAAATTAAAAACCCAAAATTGGATCACCACCTATTCCAAAAACTCATCCTAACAAGGGGAGGCCCCACAAAATCACCCTAGAGATACTTTATTATTATATGAAATCAATAGAAAAAAAAAAGAGAAGAGAGAGATGTCAAAATCCAAATAGAGTTAGAAACATTAGAAAAAGGGAGTGAAAGAAAAATATGTAAAATCCAAACACATCTAGAGGAAATGATTGATAAAAAAATTAAAGATACCATTCAAACTCAAATAGAGGATATATTCTTAGGGTTCAAGAGTGAATTGCAGACAATGAAGGATAGAATTCAAGAAATAAAAAAACATAAACAATCAACCCAAGAAGGAGGGGTTGAAGAAAATCACAACTTGAGAGATAGGATTAAAGAGCTAGAAGAAAAACTAACCAACAGTTTGACCCTCAGTAATATGGAAAACAAATTGGATATCAAACCCATCAAAGAGGAAATGAATAAGCTAATCGAATTGGACCATGAGCATAACAAAAGATCCTTGAACCTCATAATTTTTGGTATAAAAGAACAACAAGAGGAGGATATGCTAGCAATAGTAAAAGAAGAATTAAAAAATAAATCACAAGTTGATACAACTTACCTCATAGCAGCAAAGAGGCTAGGAAAATAATTGATCACAAAGATAGGTTGATCTGTGTCAAAGTAAGTTGTAATGGCAATAAATATAACATACTTAGTAAATCTCCGAGCTTAAAAGGGTCAAGAATATTTATAAATGAAGACCTCATTCTCGAAGACCAAGCTGAATTAAGGAAGGAAGTTCAAAAGGTAAAAGAAGCCAGGAAAGAAGGAGAATGTGCAATAATTAGAAATTGAAAAGCTATTTTTAAGGATAGAGACCAGAAGGATAATAATAAATAGGAATTTGGGGCACTTGGGATCCTTTTTTGGAATTTTCGTGGCTTTCCACGACGTAAAGGTCCTATGATAAGTTGGATCCTGGGTGATATTGATATTATCTGTCTAGTTGAGACTTGGGAGCATGAGGAGTCTAAGGTCCCTAACATGGAAGGATTTGTCTTGTGTTCGGCATGGAACATAAAATCCCTCTATAGAGGGATAGGAGGCATAGCTTGTTATATTAGAAAAAAAAATTCTCCTAACATTCAACTTCATAAGATTGACCCTCTTAATCAATACATTTGGATAGAAATTTCAGACACCAATGCTAAGAACATGTATAAAAAAATTTGTTATTTTGCACCTATTAATTCTACTTTTTATAAGAAAAATAATCTAGATAAAAATTGTCCCTATAATAATTTAGAACAAGATATTTATAATTTGAAAAATGAAGGTAATATCCTCTTGCTAGGGGACTTTAATGCTAGCAATGAAACTAAACAAGGTACTCTTTTAAGTGATGACTCCAACCATAATACTTTATGGCTAGATGAGGACCTTGTTTTATCTAATAGCTACAAAAGAAGCTCTGAAAACCTAATTGAGAATTTGTTTGGTACTAAGTTGGTCAAGCTCTACATCTCTCAAGACCTAATAATTTGCAATGGAGTAATGAAGTGGAAAAAGTCCAACCAAATGATCTGCATTCATGGGCTAGGTAGTAGTGTTGTAGATTATGTGATATGTCATATCCCCGTTTCCAACCAAATAACAACTTTTGACCTTTTAAATGACCATGAGCATGACTCTGATCATAAACCTTTAACCCTAACTATAACATTTTCCATGCATAGGAGCACCGTTGAAGAGAATTATGATAATCAAAGGAATTTGCACTTTGACAAAAGTAAAGTTGTCATTTTCTTAAAAGATTTAAATAGTAAATTAAACCTCATAACTTATAAGCACAACATTGAAGAACTCTATCATAATTTTACAACTACCCTTTCCACTTCTATTAACAAGTTCTCTTTCGAGGTGTCACATAAAAATAATAATAGAAAACCAAACCTTCGTATGATAAAGAATGTAAAATTGCTAGGAAATCCATTAGGGATGCTTCTAATGAGCCCTTAAAACTCGATAAGATCATTACATACAAAGCCCTAATTAAAAGGAAAAAAAGATACTATGTCAATAAAAGGCAAGAGAAACTTTCACAGCTATACAAGTTGGATCCTAAGAAGTTCTGTAGCGAAATTCTAAAATTCAATACTAAAGAAAATAATAGGATTCCCTTAACGGATTAGAATTCCTACCTTAAAATTATTTACGAGTTCCCTAATGCCATGGACACCATTCCTATTGTCCCTACAAAAGAATAAGTTTTTTCTTTAGATGACATAGAGTTCGGGGTTAAGCGGCTCACAAATGGGAAAGCTAAGGACATTGAAGGCTACGAAGCTGAAACTTTTAAAATCGGAGGGCCAATTCTTATCCCTCACATACACAAGCTCTTCAATTTAGCAGTCAAGCAGGGCTTCCCTAAACCCTGGATGCAAAGCCTCATTGTTCCTATTTTTAAAAATGGGGAAAAAACATTCCCTCTAATTATAGGACCATTATGATTAGCCCGATTTTAGCCAAGCTTTATGGAACTATTTTGGAAAAGAAGATTAGCATTTGGCTAGAAAGTTACGGTAAAAGAGCTAAAGGATAGGGTGGGTTTAGCAGATATCATTCAACTGTGGACCATATTGTTACCTTTAGGATCATTGTAGAGGAGTTCCACAATACTGAAACCAATATTTTTTTTTTGTTTTGTTGACTTTAGAAAATCTTTTGACATGGTTCCTAGGAAAAACCTTTAGAATAGGTTGAAAGAGATAAAAGCATCTCTCGAGTCGATGGATGTTGCAATAAGGATGTATGAGAACATTATCGCTAAGTTTAAAAACACTGAGGGATGGTCAAAAGAGATTAACTACAATATCAGAGTCAAACAAGGTTGTCCCTTGTCCCCTACCCTTTTTGACATATACATTGATAAGTTAGAAGAATGCTTGGAAAAAGTAGGTAGTGTTGGCCCTACACTCACTAGTATAGTCATTAATCTTCTTCTTTATGTGATGATATTTTTCTTATGGAAAGGAGTCTCCATGATCTTGAAAACTAACTATGGCATCCCCAAAAATAAAGTATTTTTTTTAAAATTTAAATTTACTGGAAATTTATTCCGTTTTTAGTAAATTCGAATTTGGAAACTTTTTGCCATTTATGGCAATTTCGAATTTCGAATTTGAAATTTGTAATTAATTATTATGACTGTTGGGTAGAGATCTGATTTAACTCAACTAACTATTTGACTATGACACTTGTATAAAAACAAAATAATTATATTAATTGCAGGAGGACAAATGGAACAACCATGTTAAAATCCGCTGACCATGACTCCATGAGTGGGGAACATGTTGGAACTACCTCTGGGATGATTATTATGTTAAGAACCAAACATCAATATAGCATA
>ML777493.1:824851-839642 GCA_009831015.1 Picea engelmannii | reverse complement strand
AATATCCAACTTAGCTTCCATTGAATCCATCTTATTTTGTAGTTCATTTATGTCCCTACGCATTTCTTCACCTTCATCAAGAGTCCAAGTAGGATTTTATGGAGGCTTATTTGGTGTAGAATTTCCCTTTTTGGGTGGCATGTCGGCCGAGTATCACTTTTGAACCTTGATTTTGAGGTGGTTCTGCTAGACAATATTTCTTCTATTGTATCTCTCAAGTTTCAGCCCTTCTGGGTATGAAACCTTCCTTTATGTATTTCTCTGATATGTCTTCTCTGTAATGCCATAGGTCTGATCAAAATTGGATGTGCCAAGTGGAATTTACGGTAACTTCCCCACAACTTGCCGATTTTTGTCCTTTCCAGAAGATCTCACTTGTATAGTTTGCCCCACACAAAATAATTGATATAAAATTCTGAAACTCACACCCAAAATACTACAGACTGTCCACAATCCAATGCAACTAGTCCCATGAAATTTGGATACTCTAGGAATAAGTTATGATTTTTTTACCCGAAACACCTTCTTGAGACTAGTCAATAGGACTAGTCAAATACCCTATCTTACACAGGGTGTATCTACAAATTTAAGATGAAACAGAAGCTGAACTTTTTACCACAGCTACAATTATAATTTTTGTAAATGGTCTCTATATTTCAGGGTCTGAAACATCACATAAAGTTTTTTATAGAAAAAATTCCACAATGACTCATTTCAGGATGATTCCAGAACCCGATATTGTACAAGCTGTATATCGGACAGTATAAGGCCTCAGGAGCTGAATTTGTAACCCAAAGTACCCTGATATGTCTTCTAAATACCCTCCAAACCTCTCCTTCTGAAACGTTGTATAAAAAAAAGTTATAGCAAAAGTTCCACGGTGTCTCAGATGTATCAGCGAAACCCCAAGACCTTGAGCTCTGATACCATATGCTAAGAACCAAACATCAATATAGCATAGAAAAACCTCAGGAAAAGTACTCAATGCCTTGAAAAAGAGATAATTTCAGATAATAAGCCTCTTCGAGGGGGCAACCTCCTTTTACCCCACTTAAATGTTCAAGTCCAAGATGATTCAAAATGAAAATGTCTCCTTGGTATATATAGGATACTAGGAGGTTTAATGGCCTAAAGCCGACATAAATAAAATAACATTACTAATCTAAATTACAACTAATGTCCTAAAGATGACATAAATAAAATAAAATTACTAATCTAATATGCCCCAATTAAGTGGTAATGAGCCAATATTAGGGCTTAACATATTACAAGTGGACAATCAAAGGTTTGGCCATTGGCAGCCCCTGAAAATCAGATATTTAGAAAGGTGTGAAAATTCCGAAGGGAGGGAAAAAGACCTGGGAAAAATTGATAAATAGCATATGTGAGGAGGCAGGACGTTGCCAAGTATGCTGGGGAAAAAACATTTTTGAGCTCTCTTGTTGTTATGAACACTACGGATTGAGTGTGAGGCAAGAGGAGTCTGTTGAAATGGATTTCCTTGCTGTTATGAGCATTGCTAAGTAAGTCTGAAGTAAGATGATAACTGTTGGAATTGAAGGACATTGTTGAGGAGGAGTTTCAAGTTATCCCTCATGGACTCATGGTCAGGCTAGGGGGTAAACTGGGCATGTGATTTGGATGCCCTGTTCTACGGTTGGGAGGAACGTGGTTGTTCCCTTTGTCTTCTCGCGATCTGGTTCAGATATGTTGCTCTACTCCTTTTCTGTTTGAATGATTTTATATCTGATGCAATGAATTTGTTAAATCCGAACTAAAATGATTTTCATTTTATGTTCGAATGTTTTGATATATGATGTCATGTATTTATTAAATCTGAACGAATGATAGAATTGGCCTTTTATTTGTTATGATGGTTCAAAGGATTTATGCAAGGTTAAATTATGGAAGAAATCTCCTCTAAATTAGATTTACTGTTATTTTTATTTCTTTATTCGTTGTCTGAGTGAAATCAATATTGAGATTGGCATATTGGGTGTGAAGGTTATGTTGTAATTTCATTAATCTAACTGTATGAATAATGTCGGAAACAACATTATGAGTGTTGTAAACTATGCCACTTTTTCCTTTCCATTAAATAGATTGTGTAGAGACAGATCTATAGATGAGGTAGGAAGACGGACTATTATACCGGTTTTCCCTTATAGTTCATTAACCTAATCTGTATAAAGGTATATTGAACAAGAGAATACAAAAACATAAAATCATACTATAATTTGTAATGACAGATCTATTCTATGAACTACTTTAACAGTAAAGGAACCGGATGCACCCTTGCTTATTACGGAAATTTCCTTTGCCCAAGGCTGTACCAATTCGGCTATTCATATTAAGGCTTTCCTGTTTTAATAACGATGCACAAAAAAAATAAAAAAAATAATAACAAGTGTCAAATCGTGAAATGGAAAAGGTCTGTGGGCCCAACATTTCAGGATTTCGAGGTTCGGGAATTTGGGGTTTTCGAACACCTAATGCATAAACAAAAATGAAACAAGAAGTGTCGAATCGTGAAATGCGAAAGGGCTGTGGGCCCAACATTTCAGGATTTCGGGGTTCGAGATTTTGAGGTTAATAAAGCAAAGGAACTCCGCACATATGAAATAAGCAAATCTCAAATGCCGAAATATCAACTTTGTATTTTATCTTCTTTTAAAATATGCTTAACCTTTGTTTGAATGATTCATGTATCTGGTTTTATCCATCTAATTGCTCTCAATTGAAATAATTTCCATGGATGACATCTATTCGTTGTAAGAAGTTTATGTTCAAACACTAAATTCTGGGAATGGTTCCTCCCGAAACAAAATGCTAGACAAAACTATATACATATGAACTTGAAAGAACAGATCCACCTACAGGAGCATATTTAACTCTGAAATCAAAATTCTAGGTAGGATTGTCTATGTATAGATGAGATTCAAAGGTACAGATCAATTTATAGGCATATGTGTAATTCTGTAATTGAAGTTCTAGTAGATCTAGCCTTGAATAATTTAAATTGGAGGAATCCTATACATATAGTACTTCGGGGTTTCAGGGTTCGGGGTTTCGCGATTCAGGATTTCGCGACTCCGATGACAACAATACTAGGCCCTTCGAACTCCCGGGTCCCAAAATGTCGAAAAGGGATTAATAGATTTTGGCTCCTCCTTTAGCCCCCGTCCATATGATCACACCCGATGACCTGGGGCTAACTCCACAGAGCATATCGGGGTTTCGTGTACCGGGATTTCATGACTTGCGAAACCAAGGGCTCTTTCTTTTGGGTTTTCCAGGTGCCGAAATGACGAAACATATTCACGCTAAATTGATTTGTGGTTTCGTGTACCTGGATTTCGTGACTTGCGAAAATGAGGACTCTTGACCTTTGGTTTCCTGGGTGCCGAAATGTCGATCGGCAGCCACTTGTTCCTTCAATGGACGGCTGTGACCTTTAGCCCTGATCAACAGTTTTTATCTTTTCAGGATGATCAATGGTCATGATCAAATCCTGACTTTCTCCTTTTCGAAATTTGGGGGAGTCTTCACTTCCCTGCATGCACCAGGTTTAAACCTCGCACACATTTTCTAGATCCGACGTCTCTCGCAATTTTGGCACTTCTCCCTGAAGTATATCCATCATTCATTCAACTGCTCTCTTGCGTGACCTCTCAGAGGTTAAAATCTGTGTGTCCAGATCCTTTGGATCTAACGACAGTTGTACTTTCCCCTAATCTTTATTTCTCTGAACCTCGAAGGTTCCTTCGACCTAAGTTTAGATGTTGCCTATATACATATGAGTATGTTGGAGTAGTTTGAGAGTTAAGGGAAATGATAGAATTATGGACAGAATTTATCCACATAAGATTTTATGTTCGAAGTAAAACTAGGTTGGCATAATAATGTCATTATGGACATAAATGAGTCTTACCTTCGCTTAAATTCTAAGCCTAAACAAAATAGAATTATGTCATAGAATTTTTTTTTATGGTGAATTTGAGGTTCATTACATATGGTATCAGAGAAAATTTTAAAACACTGGGCCTGAACAGGGCCACATTAATTGCTTAGTATATATTCTGATTTATGAAAAAACTAATAAATCTTGTCGTTACAAACAGAAAGTGTTTGTATTTTGTGTTGATTATGGAAACCCAAGAACGTGTAGAAATTAGGATGGAAGGGAATCCATAGCAAGGACCTCCTGGAGATCCAAGACAAAACAGTGATGGAAGCTCACCCATGGAGGTGTTGGAAACAATGAGGAATCTTGTTGTTGAACTACAGGTTTTCAAGGCCAACAATGAAAAATTGAAGAAAGCACAGCAGGAACAACAAGAGATAAATGAAGTCTTGTTGCGTAGCATAGTGACCAAGAAAATCCCAAAATATTATAAACATGATGAGGAGGTCAGCAAAAGGGCCTCCAAGAATTCTGGTGCGGAAACAAAAAAAAGAAGACAGTTCGTCTGAAGGGACACCTTCCACTGAAGACAAAACCATGCTAGACAGAAAAAGAAAAAAAATAGACCACCTTGAAGGAGAATTTAAAAAGATTAAACTAGCTACCTTTGATGGAGAATCTAGGATGGGAGAAGAATTTGAAGCATGGTTGTTGGACATAAAAAAATACTTCCAGATCTACAACTATTCCAGCAACATGAAGGTCAGAATGGCCATCTACAATCTAAAGGAGAAGGCCAACATTTGGTGGTAGGACCTGAAATTGGCCAAGGGCCTAAAGGAGAAATAGTTGGAATGGTCCAACTTTAAGAAGTATTTCAAGAAACAATACCTTTCTAAAAGCTATTATGAAAGGAAGACAAAAAAAATTTATGAGTTACAACTCAGACAGATGACGATGGAGGACCTTATAAATAAATTTATGGAACTACTAAGGTTCGTACCATACATCCAAGAGGATAATGTAAAAATCCAACAATTCTTAATCTGTTTACCACAGGCCTACTGGGACAGAATTGAGTTTGACAACCCCAAATCCCTGAGTGAGGTATTCAGGAAAGCATGAATGTGCTATGACCATTATAAACAACAGGAAGAGTTTCCCAAGACCTGGAAGGATAAGAAGCAAGATCGAATGAACCAGTGGAAGAAGGGATACTAGCTAGCTCCTTATCAGGTTGCAGAAAAATGTTTCCTAAGGAAGGATTTTCACTACAATCATCTGAATACGCAAGGTAGCAGTAAACCGATAAACCTGGGAACGAATAAGTTTGGGCACAATTCTCGCAAACCATTAAAGTGTTGGGAGTATGGAGAACCTCATCTAAGGAGGAACTGTCCACATTTAATTGCAGCCAACAGAACTATTGTTCGCAATTTGCAGGAAGCCTCGACAGTGGGAGATGTGGGCAGAAGTCTGCATCGGATAAATGCAGTCATAGATCGTCGACAAGATGACCACCAGTTCTCAGTGGTAGAAATGGAAGGTAAAATCAATGACACTCGAATTTATATTTTAATTGACCTTGGAGCTACGTTAAGTTATATTACTCCTGATGTAGTAGAGTCAAATAAACTTAAGAAACTGAAGCACGCAAAATCATGGCTTGTACAACTAGCAACATGCACTAAAAGGAAAATGGTTGAATTTATTTCTAATCTTGAGTTCAGCTTAGATGGTTAAAAGATAAGGACTAATTTGAACATCCTACCACTAGGATCTTATGATACGATTATCAGGATGGATTGGTTGGAACAACACAAAGCAGTACTAGAATGTTATACAAAGATACTTAGCTATAAAGATAATTTTGGCACTATTAGTACCCAAACCTTTATCAGTCAGACAAGTTTTAGTGATGCAACTCAAGAAATGTATTAGAAAGTGATGTCAATTTTACACCATCCAAGTAATGAATCTATTAGAAAAAGAATATAAGCCCAAGTTAGAAGACTTTGTTGTCCTATGTGAATTCAGAGACATGTTTGTGGATGAGATACCAGAATTACCTCCTAGAAGGGAAATAGATTTTTCCATAGACTTACTACTCGGATCAACCCCTATCTCAAAAGCACCCTACCAAATGAGTCTACTAGAACTGATAGAATTAAAAATACACTTACAGGAATTGTTGGACAAAGAGTATATCAGACCAAGTGTCTCGCCATGGAGAGCACCAATCCTCTTTGTGAAAAAGAAGGACAGTACTCTAAGACTGTGTATCGATTATAGACAACTGAACAAAATGACCATTAAGAACAAATACCCCTTACCAAGGATAAATGATCTGTTCGATCAAGTTGGTGGGGCCAAGATCTTTTCAAAATTGGATTTACGATCTGGTTATCGTCAAGTTAGGATAAAGGACAAGGACATAAACAAAACATATTTTCGAACAAGATATGGACACTACGAGTTTGTAGTCATACCTTTCGGACTCACTAATGCACTAGTCACATTTATGTGCTTGATGAACAACATTTTCAGTCAGTACTTAGAAAAGTTTGTTGTAGTATTTATCGATGATATTCTGGTCTATTCAAAGACATAAAAAAAACATGATGAACACTTAAGGATAGTTCTGAAAATGTTGAGGAGACACAAACTGTACGCCAAATTTGACAAGTGTGACTTTTATCAAAAAAAGATATAATATTTAGGACATGTCATTTCCTCGGAAGGTATTTTCGTAGACCCAGAAAAGATTAAATCCATTATGGAATGGCTAGTACCTAAGGATGTGGCAGATCTACACACTTTATTCATGTAAAGTCTACTTCTAAATCTATAAACATTGCTGATATATTCATGAAAGAAATTTTTAGAATGCATGGTATTCCTAAAATGGTGATTTGAGATAGAGACGTAAAATTCACATCCGCTTTTTGGAAGGAATTGTTTGCAGGGCTAAATACTAATATGAATTTCAGTACGAGTTATCATCCACAAACGGATGGACAAACCGAAAGGACAAACCAAATCATAGAGGATATGCTCTGCATGTATGTAAGAACAAAGCTGAACAAGTGGGAAGACCACCTACACTTGGTAGAATTTGCATATAACAATGGGTACCAAACTTTGGCTAAGTTGAGCCCTTTCAAAATATTGTATGGTAGAAAGTGTACAACTCCAATTAACTAGGATAACTCAATTGATAGACTCATGGTTGGACTAGAGATGCTCCAAGAAATGGAGAACATGGTAAGAAAGGTACAACAGAACTTGAAAGAAGCACAGGACAGACATAAGAGCTATGCAGATCAGAAAAGAAGACACTTGGAATTTCAAGTGGGAGACCATGTGTACTTGAAGGTCAAATCCCAAAAAAGATCACTGAAGTTGGGGAACTGTGCCAAGCTAGCACCCAAGTTTTGTGGGCCCTTCGAGATACTAGATTGAATTAGACCTATAGCATATCAACTTGGACTTCCAGCTAATCTAAGAATTCATAATGTATTTCATGTTTCACTGTTGAAAAAGTATATTCATAAACCTACTCATAAGATTGATTAGAAGTTGGCGCAGGTGGAACCCCTGCGCATTCTGGACTAGAGAGAAATAACACTTCGGAAAAAAGTCATCGCTCAGGTAAAGGTGCAATGGAAGCACTTTAGTCCTGAGGAGGCCACTTGGGAGTTAGAGGGATATTTGCAGAAATATCATCAAATCCTGTTACAGGAAAGGAACGAACACTGAGGATAGTGTTTTACAGTAGGGGGAAAGGATGTGACATCCCCAAAAATAAAGTATTTTTTTTAAACTTAAATTTGCTGGAAATTTATTCTGTTTTTAGTAAATTCGAATTTGGAATTTGTTTTGTCATTTATGGCAATTCCGCATTTTGAATTTGATATTTGTAATTAATTATTATGACTGATGGGTATAGATCTGATTTAACTCAACCAACTATTTGACTATGACACTTGTATAAAAACAAAATAATTATATTAATTGCAAGAGGACAAATGGAACAACCATGTTAAAATCAGCTGACCATGACTCCATGAGTGGGGAACATGTTGTAACTACGTCTAGGCTGATTATTACAAGTGGCATATCAAAGATTTGGCCATTGGCAGCCCCTGAAAATCAGGGATTTAGAAAGCTGTGAAAATTTCGAAGGGAGGGAAAAATACCTGGGCAAAATTGATAAATAGCATATGTGAGGAGGTAGGATGCTGCCAAGTATGCTGGGGAAAAATATTTTTGATCTCTCTTGTTGTTATGAACACTACGGATTGAGTGTGAGGCAAGAGGAGTCTGCTGAAATGGATTTCCTTGTTGTTATGAGCACTGCTAAGTAAGTGTGAGGTAATATGATAACTGTTGGAATTGAAGGACATTGATGAGGTAATATGATATGTTGATCTACTCCTTTTCTATATGAATGATTTTATATCTGATGCAATGTATTTGTTAAATTGGAACTAAAATGATTTCCATTTTCTGTTCAAATGTTTTGATATCTGATGTCATGTATTTATTAAATCTGAACGAATGATAGAATTGGACTTTTATTTGTTACGATGGTTAAAAGGATTTATGCATGGTTAAATTCTAGAAGAAATCTCCTTTAAATTAGATTTAATATTATTTTTCTTTCTTTATTCGTTGTCTGAGTGAAATCAATGCTGAGATTGGCATATTGGGAGTGAAGGTTATGTTTTAACTTCATTAATCTAATTGTATAAATAATGTCGGGAACAACATTCTGAGTGTTGTAAACTATGCCACTTTTTCATTTCCATTAAACAGACTGTGCAGAGACAGATTTGTAGTTGAGCTAGGAAGACCGACTATTATACCAATTTTCCCTTATAGTTCATTAACCTAATCCATATAAAGGTATCTTGAACAAGAGAATACATAAAAATAAAATCATACTATAATTTGCAATGACATATCTATTCTATGAACTACTTTAACAGTAAAGGAACCAGATGCACCCTTTCTCATTATGGAAATTTCCTTTACCCAAGGTTGTACCAATTCAGCTATTCATATTTAGGCTTTCATGTTTTAAAAATGATGCACAAATAAAAATAAATAAATAATAAGTGTCGAATCGTGAAATGCAAAAGGACTGTGGGACCAACATTTTGAGATTTGGGGGTTCGGGATTTCGGGGTTTTCGAACACCTGATGCATAAACAAAAATGAAACAGGAAGTGTCAAATAGAAAAATGCGAAAGGGTTGTGGACCCAGCATTTCAGGATTTCAGGGTTTAGGATTTCAGGGTTAATAAAGCAAAGGAACTCCGTGCATATGAAATAAGCAAATCCTGAATGTCAAAATATCAACTTTGCATTTTATCTTCTTTTAAAATATGCGCAGTCTTTGTTTGAATGATTCATGTATCTGATTTTATGCGTCTAATTGTGCTTAGTTGAAATAATTTCCATGGATGACATCTATTCGTTGTAAGAAGTTTATGTTCAAAGACTAAATTCTGGGAATGGTTCCTCCTGAAACAAAATGCTAGACAAAACTATCTACATATGAACTTGAAAGAATAGATCCACCTACATGATCATATTTAACTCTGAAATCAAAATTCTAGGTAGGATTGTCTATGTCTAGATGAGCTTGAAAGGTACCGATCTATTTATAGGCATATGTGTACTTCTGTAATTAAAGTTCTAGAAGATCTAGCTTTGAATAATTTAAATTGGAGGAAGCCTATACATATAGTACTTCAGGGTTTCAGGGTTTCATGATTCGGGATTTCGTGACTCTGGCAGAAACAATACTAGGCCCTTCGAACTCTTAGGTCCCGAAATGATGAAAAGGGATTAATAGGTTTTTGCTCCTCCTTTAGCACCCGTCCATACAATCACACCCGATCACCTGGGGCTAAATCCACAAAGCACATCAGGGTTTTCTCCACCAGGATTTCACGACTTGCGAAAACAAGGGCTCTTGCCTTTGTGTTTTCCAGGTGCCCAAATGAAGAAACCTATTCACGCTAAACTAATTCAGGGTTTCATGTACCGAGATTTCGCAACTTGCGAAAATGAGGACTCTTGACCTTTGGTTTCCCGAGTGCTGAAACGTCGACCGACAGTGATGTGTTCCTCCGATGGATGGTTGCGACCTTTAGCCATGATCAATAGTTTTGATCTTTTCGAGATGATCAATAGTCACGATCAAATCTCGGATTTCTCCTTTTCATAATTTGGGAGAGTCTTCACTTCCATGCACGCACCGAGTTTAAACCTCGCACACATTTTATGGATACAATGACGCTCGCTATTTCGGCACTTCTCCTTGAAGTATCTCCACCATTCATTCAACTGCCCTCATGCGCAACCTCTCAAAGGTTAAACTCTATGTGTCTAGATCCTTTGGATCTAACGGTAGTTGTTCTTTCCCCTGAGCTTTATTTCTCTGAACTTCAAAGGTTCCTTGGACCTAAGTTTAGATGTTGCCTATATACATATGAGTATGTTGGAGTAGTTTGAGAGTTAAGGAAAATGATAGAATTATGGATAGAATTTATCCACATAATCTTTTATGTTCGAAGTAAAACTAGGCTGGCGTAATAATGTCATTATGGATAGAAATGAGTCTTACCTTCGCTTAAATTCTAAGCCTAAACGAAATAGAATTATGTCATAGAATTTTATTTTTTTATGGTGAATTTGAGGTTCATTACACCAACTAAGAATCCTCAAGGATTTTTTCTCCAATATGGGTATGCCTATGAATACTGATAAGACTAAGGTCATGATTATTAAATCCAATAAGATCCCTTATGATATCTTTTCATATGAAAACAACAACTTGGAGGAAGTGACTTCATACAAATATCTTGGAATTGATATTCACCACAAGCTCAACTGGAATTATGGCATTGAGAAAAGGATTATTGAGGGATGGAAAGACTATTATGGGCATGAAAAGAATTGTAAATCAGCTGATCTTTGGAGTTGGTATAATAAGAAACTCCTCTTTGAGACTCTTGTTACACTTGTTATTCTTTATGGATGTGAGGCCTAGGGATGTAGTATCTCTCGTGAATCCTGGAGAAAGATAGAACAAATACAAAAGAATTTTATAACCTATAATCTAAAGATTAAAGGAAATACGCCCTATCCTATCCTCCTCATAGAAACAATCCTCTCCCCCATATAGAGCATGGCTATGACTAGATACCTAATGTATAAGAACAAGTTAAAGAACATGGAATATAAGAGGCTACCTAAAATTACTTCAAAATCAAGTCATAACCACCATCGACTCAAGTGAGGATGGCATAAAGATGCCTGGTCTTGGATAAACTACTGGGGAATCATGGAAGAAACCATTTTGCAAAATAAAGATACTATTAAAAAAACGTCAAATCAAAATTTAAGGAAACATTGTGGTGTGATAAAGAGTTAGAGGGAAAAAGAAAATTAAGGTATTATAAAGATGTAATCAACCCTAATCTAGAAGATCAAAATTATCTATTTGTTTTGCCAAGTGTAAAGAAAAAAATAAGCATTGCTAAGATAAGAACAAATTCTCACGAGCTCCATAGTGAAACTGGGCATTGGTCAATTCCTAAAATGCCATGGGATGAAAGAGTGTGTCACCTTTGTGACACTAAGAAGGTTGAATACGAAAAACACTTTCTCTTAGATTGTCTAGCCTATACCCATATTAGATCTCATTTTCAAAATATTGATCACACTACCAACCTTCCTAACCTCTTAACTCAACAAAAGTATGGTGATCTTGGAAAGATTCTCTTAATGTTTTTCGAGAACAGAAACAAAATTTTAAAGAATCACACATAATCACTTACCCTCTTAAGGTCCGATAGACCAATTAGGTATTAGTGGACGTTAATCATCTTCATCATAAAACATGTGTTATTTTATATAATAAAACATATGTTTTATAATATTAAACATGTGTTACATATGTTTTATAAAACATATAAAACATATGTTTTTTATAAAACATATAAAACATATGTTTTATAAAAGACAAATGTTTTTTTATATATAAAACATATGTTACATACGTTTTATGTAAAACATATGTTACATACATTTTATATAAAACATATGTAATATATGTTTTATAATAAAACATTTATTTTATATAATAAAATATATATTAATAAAACATATGTAAGATATATAAAATATGTTTTATATATAAAACATATGTTATATATACATATGTTTTATATATCTTATATATGCTTTATATGTAAAACATATGTTATATATGTTTTATTATATTTAAAACATATGTTTTATTATACATATGTTTTATGTAGCTCACAGAACTTGGGTTAGGCTCACAGGGGGTGGGGGAAGGGTTAGTGCGATGTCGGGCATCGCATCAGCCCCCCTACAAACTTCGTCCAGGTCCTGTGCGTGCCTACGGGACCTAGATCAGGCATTGTGCCAACCCCCCATAGGCCTGGCTCAAGTCCCGTGAGCACCCATGCGACCTGGACTAGGTCTGCGGGGGCCTGACATTATGTTGAGCATCGCGCCAACCATCGCGGTGATGACCCAGGTCCCATTAACACACACACACATATTATATATATATAACATATGTTTAATATGTTTAATATATAAAAAACATATTAATATATGTTTTATATATAAAAACTATATGTTACATATGTTATATATAATAAAACATATGTAACATATGTTTTAATAAAATATATGTTATATACAAAATATCTATTTGTTTTATATATGTGTGTTAATGAGATATGGGCGAGGCTTGCGAGGCTAGCACAATGTCAGGCATTGAGCCTATGGGCCTGGCCCAGGTCCCATGAGCACCCACGGTACCCGGGCCAGGCCCACAGGGGCCTGGCATGATGCCCGACATGACATTGCACCACCCCCTCCCACCCCATGCATGGGCCTGGCGAGGTCTTGTGGGTGCCCATAGGACCTAGGTTAGGCCCGCGAGGTGGCTGACACGATGTGTCCATGGGACCTGATCCAGGCATCATGAGAGCCCCCCCTCACGCTTTGTCCATATTCCATGAACACCCATGGGACCTAGGCCAAGCCCACGAGGGATGTTACCTACGAACTTGACCCAGATCCTATTAACATATATATAACACACACATATATAACATATATATATTATATATATAAAACATATGTAATATATGTTTTATTATAAAAAAACTATACAAAACATATGTTTTATATATTACAAACATATGTAATATATATTTGATTATATAAAACATATATATATTTTATATATTATAATATATATGTAATATATTATATATATATATATATATATATGTGTGTGTGTGTGTGTAATATATTATATATATATATATATATATATATATATATATATATATATATATATATAATATGTTAAAACATATTTTATATATTATAATATATGTTTTATATATAAAACATATATGTATATTATTACATATGTTTTATATATATGATGATGATGATGATTAATGTCTACTAAAACTTAATTGGTCTATCATACCTTAAGAGGGTAAGTGATTACTTGTGATTCTTTAGAATTTTGTTTGTATGCTCGAAAAGCATTAAGAGAAGTTTTTCAAGATCACCATACTTTTGTTGAGTTAAGAGGTTAGGAAGGTTGGTAGTGTGATCAATATTTTGAAAATGAGATCTAATATGGGTATAGTCTGGACAATCTAAGAGAAAAAAAAATCATCTTCAACCTTCTTAGTGTCACAAAGGTGACACACTCTTTCATCCCATGGTGTTTTAGGAATTGACCAACACCTAGTTTCACTATGGAGCTCATGAGAATTTGTTCTTATCTTAGCAATGCTTATTTTTTTCTTTACACTTGGAAAAATAGATAGATAATTTTGATCTTCTAGATTAAGGTTGATTACATCTTTATAATACCTTAATTTTATTTTTTCCTCTAACTCTTTATCATGCCACATTTTTTCCTTAAGTTTTGATTTGACGTTTTTTTTAATAGTATCTTTATTTTGCAAAATGGTTTCTTCGATTCCCCAATAGTTTAGCCAATATCGGGCATCTTTATGCCATCCTCGCTTGAGTCGATGATGGTTATGAATTGATTTGAAAGCAATTTTAAGTAGCCTCTTGTCTTCCATCTTGTTTAACTTGTTCTTATACATTAGGTATCTAGTCATAGCCATGCTCTCAATGGGGCAGAGGCTTGTTTCTACGAGGAGGATGAGATAGGGCATATTTCCTTTAATTTTGAGATTATAGGTTATAAAATTCTTTTGTATTTGCTTTATCTTTCTCAGGGGATTCATGAGAGATACTACAGCCCCAGACTTCACATCCATAAAGAATAATAGGTGTAACAAGAGTCTCAAAGAGGAGTTTCTTCTTATCCGAACTCCAAAGTTCATCTGATTTACAATTGTTTTCAAGCTCATATTAAGCTTTCCATTCCCCAATAATCCTTTTCTCAATGCTATAATTCCAATTAAGCTTGTGGTGAATATCAATTCCAAGATATTTGTATGAAGTCACTTACTCCAAGTTGTTGTTTTCATATACAAAGGTATCATAAGGGATCTTATTGGATTTAATAATCATGACCTTAGTATTATCAATATTAAGAGTCATATCTATATTGGAGAAAAAATCCTTAAGGATTCTTAGTTGGTTTTCAAGATCATGGGGACTCCTTGCAATAAGAATGATATCATCGTCACAAAGAAGAAGATTGATAACTATACCAGTGAGAGTAGGACCGACACAACCTTCTTTTTCCAAGCATTCTTCCAATATATATATATATATATATATATATATATATATATATATATATATATATATATATATATATATATATAT
>ML777493.1:783694-824773 GCA_009831015.1 Picea engelmannii | reverse complement strand
GGTTTTTTTTAATATAAATTAGTTTTTAAAATGTTTTTTTTTTTTTTTAATTCAATTCTTTTTGTTTTCTTATATTTTTAGTTTTTAATTGATCCAAAAAATTTGAATTATAGATTTTTTGGTAATATTTAAAAATAGTGTTATTTAACTACAATTATTTTCTATGTATTGAAGTAAAGGTAAAACAATGTGTTAAAAATTATATTTTCCACTATTTAAAAAGTATGGAATCATAACTTAATTAGGAATGCATAATTATATGAAAAATCTTAATTTAAAAAAAATAATGGTGTACAACATTTTTAACAATGGATGGAGCATGGGAATATGATTAAAAACACCATTGAATAAAAATAAAAATAAAAATAAAATAGAAAAGTTTGAAAATAGATGAAAAAACACAGTTGAGAAAAAAATAATTAGTTTTTTGAACAATTTGAAAATAAATGAAAATACAAACATTTAAAAACAAAAAAGTGGAAACCTTATGTATCCAAAAATTTAAAATTTCAAAAAACCACCTAAAAAGGGAGGAGGTGCTACCGGTAGCACTATTTATAAAATTGGGATAAAGAACTTGACCCCCAAAAAAATGAAAACTCTGTAGAGTTCTCGTTAAGTTGGTAACTATGTTATGAGTCTTCGTCAATATATTTATCCACTTAGGAAATATCATAGAATGGGCTCCATCACACAACCATTCATTATGAACTACCACTTGATACGTTGAAGATATGATTGCTTCATACCATCAATTGAGTATTTCTTATGACTGTACTACAAGCCATTCTAATGACATACTTCCATCTAATGACATACATGGCCTACCACTATATTAATAGTTATCTAGGAAAGCAATCTAGATATTGAATGTATCCAGAGTCAATCTTACAACATGATAAATTCATCTATATTCATCATCATTTATTTATTCCATTTACTAATATAAATGTTTGTAAACACATTAATGAATTCATCCACATTTCTCAGTGTATATATGTGATCTTGCTACTGTAGAGGAGTAATATGCTTATGAAATAATCTATATATAAATAATATAGGAAGGAACATAAGAGGGAAACATATCTCACCACAAGAGCTTCCACCTCTCTCATTTTTGACAAGTCACTTATCAACTTTGGTTCATAAGAAAAATATCACAAATCCAAACCCGCTTTCATAATGCGTGAGCCAATATCTATTGAGTCTTGCATTGGTGGGAGGGAGAAATTATTTTAATCTACAACATTATCTCTATCTTTGATTGAATATTTTTTCGTGGATTATTATGATTCACCACAATGAATTTACTTGTGTAATTTTGTTGGATCATGTTGTCATTGATGCCAATGGTTTGATTGTGATGCAGGAGCATCTCTCATGACAAGCGAGCCATCGCAGAAGTGAAGGACAGCTAGACAAGACCAACACAAGTTTTTAAATTGTCTCGAAGACAATGTGCCAACCTTAAATGTGATATTAAAGAGAGGCGTACTTTCATGTTGTAATCAGACCTTGAGTGTCCCGCTCTCGTCTGAAGTAGATGGAGTCATTTATGTTGATATGAAAGAGGTAGATAGAATTTAATATTAGATTAGATAGTTTTAGAAGGAAAGAGTGAAATGGGATATAGACACCCTCATTGTGCATTGTAACATAATTCTGAGCATTGAGAAGAAGAGCATGCAGAGAGCTGTGGAAGAACACCCATGTACAAAGCTTGAATTAATATAAGAGTTTGATTCAAATATATGGTTTTGTGTTTGTTCTCTATGTATGTATGGTGGATGCTATGCTCATGAGTATTTACTTCATGTTATGCATTTGTTTTACATGCTATGTATGAATGATTTCTTGCTGAGTATTTGAAATCTGAGAAAGGAAGTAGGAGAAATGAGTTTCAATTGTTTCTCTATCTGAGCAAGGATTCCTGCATGTAGTGCATTTGAAGTCATCTGCAAGGAGTGTGTTGACAGAAGGCTCAGATAGTTTAACTCTTGTTCTCGTTCACCCAGAAGTGAAATTGGGTTATAGGAGCCGTGCAAGGAGTGTGCAGGCTAAGGAAAGTCTCAGTTGTGAATTTGAGTGGAGCATTGAAGGACTGTTGCTGCAGGTATGCACAGAGTCGAAGGAATTCAAGCACTTGAAGTGTTTGAAAATCTATCATGCAAGGAGTGCGTGCGAGGACCCTCTTTGAGGCTTGAAGTTGTGAAAATATTAGGAGGGATAAGACCTTCAAATATGTTGAAGGATCGCACAAGAAGTTTGTGACGTGAAGTGTTAAAATAGGCGTAGCAAGTTTGACTACATAAGGACAAATTATTGAGGAGGATCACTTGGTCCTCCGTAGAAATCATCAAAGGGAAGAGATCGACAGTCAGGAATCAGTGGGGAGGATTAGCAAAACCCCGCCAGCCGTCAGATCTGCCAGAGAAGCGAGGAGGATACGGTTACGTCCAGAGATTAAGCTCAATGGATTGTGGATTGTCAGATCTGCACATAGCTACCCATCAACCGTCCAATTTGGCAGGAGTTGCATAGGGTTTAAGCCTTCGTGAGAAGAGGGGAAAATCCGGGAAGGCATCGGGATATTCAGTCATTGAAAATTCAAAAGTCAAGAATTCGAGACCTTTTTGAGTCTCACAACAGCAAAGGGATAATAGCCATGGATCTTAGGTAATACATGTGTCGGTTTACCGCTCGATCAAAGATTTGGTCATCGGGGTTCATAGGAGTGAGTGGTTTTGATTTTTCATTTGGCGAAGTCTGAGGTTCGATCTGAACCGCCCATCATTCGAGATGTGCGTCGGGAGATCTAAAGAAATCAAAACTCGTAAATTCAGGAGTCTTGGAGACAAGGGAAGCATCGCATCAGGAATCGCGATTTTGTGAAACGCGATATCCTGACAACTAAAGGAGAGTGGGGCCACAGGAATTGGTGAGAGGATAGGTGGCATACTGGTTTGAGATTCAGGGAAAGGAAAGTCCCAAAGTCATAGACATCGGGATTCACAATATAGCGAAATCTGAAATCCCGACGAGGTGACAAGGACGTGGACAGGTCAAACTCACAAGTGCATTGGAGTTTTGGTGTATCGGGGATTGGGGGTTGGTAAAGTGAGTTTTTTTCAACATCGCAAGTGCCGAAATCCCAATAGGATGAACCCTGATAGTAAAGTAAAAGGTCAGCATTGAATTACATCAGATTTCAGAGAATCGTGAGAAACAAACGCGTGACCACAGGAATCGCGAAGTCGCGAAGTCCGATTTCCCGATAGAAGAAAGGGAGATCCCGTGAGAGAGTTGTTGTGGGTGAAAATTTCCCGATAGGGAAATAGAAGAGCCTTTCAGTTCTTCGGGCCGAGGAAGGAGGAAAAATCCTATGAGTGGACGTGCTTGAGGAGCGCACCTGCGTCAAATTGGTATCAGAGCCCAAGAAGGAGTCTTTTCTTTCTATAGCAGAGAAGGGACGGATTCACCATGCCACCAAGGAGAAGGGATAGGCAATCACCCAACCCAGAGGAAAGGGAAAAACTGAGAAGAAGAGATAGGCAAGTGCAGAATCCACAAATGGAGAGGGAAATGCGTGATCTACTAGCCAAACTTGAAGACACGGAGACAGCACAAAGACGCACAGTTGGCGTTGGGGATCTTAGTGATTCCGAAAGTGAAGTTGAAGCTGAACGTGAAGAATAAGTTGCAGCTGAGGATGCAGCAAATGAATGTTTAGTCAAAGCTATTGCAAGGATGGGTGAAAAAGAAAATATGGACATTCTAGTTTATGAGGGAAACTTGGATGCAGAAGAGCTTCTAGACTGGATTAGAGCTCTTGACACATACTTCGACTATGAAGATGTTGAAGAAGATAAGAAGGTCAGGCATGTTGCCATGATTTTAAAGGGACATGCAACATTGTGGTGGAATGAGCTACAAGCTGACAGACGTTGCAAGGGAAAGAAAAAGATCAAAAGCTGGGACAGGATGATTGCGAAGATGAAAGTGAAATTCATCCCCAGGGACTATCAAATTACTCTGTTCAGGAGAATGTAGAACCTGAGATAGAAGCTGATGACAGTGAAATAATACACTGAGGAATTCTATAGACTGAACATCAGAGTAGGTCATCGGGAGAGCGATGATGAGAAAGTTTCCAGATACATGAATGGTTTGATATTTGACACTCAAGATGAGATGAGCATGGTAACCATCCAGACTGTGGAGGATTCTTATCAAATGGCTCTGAAAGCTGAAGAGAAGCTGAGCTGAAAGCAAGGTCAAAGGGGCTGAGGCAAAAGTCATCCTAGAGGAAAATCGGTTGCCCAAGAAAAATATCAGAAGCTGAAGGAAGACTGGAAGAAACCTCAGACTCGAGTCGAGAGAGGTGGAAGTTCACAGTGAGGGAAATACACTGAGAAAAGAGGATAGCATACTGAGCAGAGAGGAGATTATGCTGACAACAACACTTTTCCTCGTACTAGAGGTAGAGGAAGAGGAAGAGGTGGAATAATAACATGCTTCACATGTGCAAATAATGCGCACAATTCATTCGAGTGTCCAGAGAAAAAGAAATATGGAGGAGAAGCTCACATCACCGAAGCGTAGAGGTGAGATGTTGAGGCAGAAGACACTGAAGGCGGAAGGTCATTGATGATGCAGAAAGTTCTCTTAACACCAGAGAAGGAGGTGGAGAGTTCAGTCCAAAGGACCTGACTTTTTAGGACTGCTTGCAAGACCAAGGAGAGGGTGTGCAAGGTCATTATAGACAGCGGTAGCACAAATAATCTCGTTTCGACTGAGATGGTAGAGAAGCTGGAGCTGGAGACGATTGATCATCCGAGCCCATACCAAATTTCGTGGTTGCAGAAGGGACACCAGGTAAATGCCACTAAACAATGTTTAGTTGAATTCAATATAGGTGGATATAATGATAAAATCTTGTGTGATGTTATTCCTATGAATGTTTGTCATCTATTGCTGGATAGACCGTGGCAATATGATAGAAATGTGATTCATGATGGAAGGATGAATACATATACCTTAGAAAAGAATGGGAGGACTCATATGTTGCTTCCAATTAAGGACAAGGAAGTAAAACCGGAAGTAAGTAACATTGTACTTCTCATGAGTGGGAAGGAACTTCTTACTAAGGTGAAGAAGAAATAAGAACCGTAATTCTTTGTGGTCAGGAAACCAAGGATTGTTATGACTAGCACAAGGGTAGATGATTTGCTAGGAGAAGTTCAGGAACTGTTGGAAGAGTTCCTTGACATAGTAGTGGACGAGTTACCTCGTTCGTTGCCACTGATGAGAAGTGTGAGTCATCATATCGATCTCATACCAGGAGCCAGTTTACCAAATAAAGTCGTGTATAGATTGACGCCGCAAGAGAATGAAGAGGTCAAAAGACAAGTCCAAGAGTTGTTGGATAAAGGTTTCGTTAGGGAAAGCTTGAGTCTGTGTGTTGTTCCAACAGTACTCAATCCAAAGAAAGACAGGGGATGGAGGATGTGTACCGACTCAAGAGCGATCAATAAGATAACAATCAGGTACATATTTCCATTGTCGAGGATGGATGATCTAATGGATTTCTTAAGTGGAGCAAAGTATTTTTCAAAGATCGATTTGAAAAGAGGATATCATCAGATTCACATGAGAGAAGGTGATGAGTGGAAGACAACATTCAAAACCAATGGAGGGCTATATGAATGGCTTGTTATGCCATTTGGCTTAACAAATGCGCCAAGTACCTTTATGAGGTTGATGAACGAAGTCCTGAAGGAGTTCATCGGGAAATTTGTTATCGTATATCTGGATGATATACTGATTTTCATTAAATCGAAGGTTGAACATCTGAAGCATTTGGCCATTGTGATGAAGAAATTGAAACAGGAGAAGTTTTTGATAAACATGAAGAAGTCCTCATTCATGAAGACAAAACTCATCTACTTGGGGTTTGTTATTTCGAAAAATGAGTTGAGAATTGACCCAGATAAAGTGGAGGTAATCAAGAATTGACCATCATCAAAAAATATCTATGAGGTGAGAAGTTTTCATGGGTTGGCTAGTTTCTACCAAAATTTCATTAGGAATTTCAGTGGAATCATCACAGTGATGATGGATACAATGAAGAAAAGACATAAATATTTTCACTGGATAGAAGAAGCTAAGAAGAGTTTCAATCTATTGAAATGGAAGATTACGGAACAACCAATTTTGGTATTGTCGGATTTCCAAAAGACATTTCAGGTAAAATGTGATGCAAGTGGATTTGCTATAGGAGCGGTCTTGAGTCAAGATGACAGGCCAATTGCATATTTCAGTGAGAGGCTGAATGAAGAAAAAGTGAAGTACTCCACATATGATAAGGAATTTTATGCCATCATTCAGGCATTGAAAAAGTGGAGGCACTATTTGATTCCGAAGGAATTTGTTTTGTATAGTGAGAACTATGCATTACAGTTTGTGAATCAACATGAGAAGTTGAATCAGAGGCATGTTAAGTGGGTTGAATACATGCAGAATTTTACATTTGTGATTAAACATATTTCTGGTACTGCTAACAAAGTTGTTGATGCTTTGACCAGGAAGTGTTTGTTGTTGCAAGAATTTAATGTTAAAACATTGGGTTTTGATGATCTCATAGACATGTACGTAGATGATCCAAACTTCAAGGAAGCATATGAAGAAATTGAGAATCCAGTTCTCAGAGATAGAAGCCAGTGGGCCGAATACATGATCGAGGAAGGATTGATGTTTAAAGGAAATCAACTATGTATTCCAAATTGTTCCATGAGGGAGAATCTGTTGAAGGAGAAACACAGCAGAGGATTGGCTAGACACTTCGGTCATGACAAGACATTCGTAAAGTTGAGAGAGTCATAATTTTGTCTAGGGATGCGATCATAGGTCAAGATATTTGTGGACAGATGCAAGATTTGCCAGCACTCGAAGCGGAGGAAGCAAAATGCGGGTTTTTATCAACCATTGCCTATACCTGAAAGGTCGTGGGATGCGATTAGCATGGATTTTGTATTGGGGTTCCCAAGAACACAAAGAGGTTTTGATTCAATATTTGTGGTGGTGGATAGATTTTCCAAGATGGCACATTTTATCCCATGTCAAAAAACCAATGACACGATTCACATCGTGAACCTGTTTTTCAAAGAAGTCATTCGACTTCACGGCTTGCCAAGGAGCATAGTTTCGGAAAGAGATATGAAGTTCATAGGGAATTTCTGGAGAACCTTATGGAAGAAGCTGGGAACTAACTTGTTATTTAGTTTGGCTTATCATCCTCAGATGGATGGACAGACAGAAGTGGTAAACAAAAGTCTGGGAAATTTGCTGAGAAGCTTGGTGACAGAGCACCACAACAGTTGGGACAATATATTTCCACAGCCAGAGCTTGCATATAATGACTCAGTGAACATGAGTACAATGCAAAGTCCATTTCAGATTGTTTATGGTATGCAGTTGAGGGGGATTTCTGAATTGAGGGATTCAGAACAGAATGCAACTAGGAGCACTAGTGTAGAAGAATTCACAGAAGTGATGAAGGAACTTCACAGCCGAGTGAAGGAACAATTACAAAATTCAAGTCAGAAGTACAAGAGGAGAGCAGATAAACATAAAAGACAACTTCAATTCGAAGTTGGTGACTTGATTTTATCACATTTGAGAAAGGAAAGGTTCATGAGAGGAACATATAATAAATTGAATACGAAGAAGATCGGACCATGTAGGGTCTTGAAGAAAATTGGAGAAAATGCTTCTGAGATTGAATTACCCGATGGGATCGGAATTTCTCCAATATTCAATATCTCAGATTTGTACCCATACAAGCCCGAGGAAGCAGGAGTAGAAAATGAACAGCCAAAGGTTCAGTGGAAAAAGCAAGTGTCAGTTGTAGATAAGCCACAAATGGAGCGGATACTGGATAAATGAGTGGGTAAGAAGACCAGAAGGAAAGAATATTTTGAATATTTGGTCAAGTGGAAGGGCCATCCAGTTGAAGATGCTAGATGGGAGACTGAAGCAGAGATTCTGAAGCATGGATATACCGTGCAGTAGCTCATGGACAGGAGCCCATGAAGATTTTCAAGCGAGGGAGTATGATGCAGGAGAATCTCTCATGACAAGCGAGCCAGTGCGGAAGTGAAGGACAACTGGACAAGACCAGCACAAGTTTTGAAATTGTCTCGAGGACAATGCGCCAACCTTAATTGTGATATTAAAGAGAGGCATACTTTCATGTTGTAATCAGACCTTGAGCGTCCCGCTCTCATCTAAAGTAGATGGAGGCATTTATGTTGAGATGAAATAGGTAGATAGAATTTAATATTAGATTAGACAATTTTATAAGGAAAGAGGGAAACGGGATATAGACACCCTCATTGTGCATTGTAACATAATTCTGAGCATTGAGAAGAAGAGCATGCAGAGAGTTGTGGAAGAACACCCATGTACAGAGCTTGAATTAATAGAAGAGTTTGATTCAAATCCATGGTTTTGTGTTTGTTCTCTGTGTATGTATGTTGAATGCTATGCTCATGAGTATTTATTTCCTGTTATGAATTTGTTTTACATCCTATGTATGAATGATTTCTTGTTGAGTGTTTGAAATCTGAGAAAGGAAGTAGGAGAAATGAGTTTCAATTGTTTCTCTATCTGAGCAAGGATTCCTACAAGGAGTGCAGTTGAAGTCGTCCGCAAGGAGTGCATTGACAGAAGGCTCAGATAGTTTAACTCTTGTTCTCATTCACCCAGAAGTGAAATTGGGTTATCGGAGCCATGCAAGGAGTGCGCAGGCAAAGGAAAGTCTTAGTTGTGAATCCGAGCAAAGAATTGAAGGACTGATGTTGCAGGTGTGTGCAGAGTCGAAGGAATTCAAGCACTTGAAGTGTTTGAAAATCTATCGTGCAAGGAGTGCATGCGAGGACCCTCTTTGAGGCTCGAAGTTATGAAAATATCAGGAGGGATAAGACCTTCAAATCTGTTGAAGGATCGCATAGGAAGTTCGTTCCATGAAGTGTTAAAACAGGCGTCGCAAGTTTGCGTGCAGAAGGACAAATTATTGAGGAGGAACACTTGGTACTCTATAGAAATCATCAAAGGGAAGAGATCAACGTCAGGAATCAGTGGGGAGGATTTGCGAAACCCTGCCAGTCGTCAGATCTGCCAGAGAAGCGAGGAGGATACAGTTACGTCTGAAGTTTAAGCTCAAGGGATTGTGGACTGTCGGATCTGCATATAGCTACCTGTCAACCGTCCGATTTGGCAGGAGTTGCATAGGGTTTAAGCCTTCGTGAGCAGAGGGGAAAATCTGGGAAGGCATCAGGATATTGAGGCATCGAAAATTCAGAAGTCAAGAATTCGAGACCTTTTTTAGTCTCGCAACAACGAAGGGATCATAGCCTTGGATCTCAGGTAAGACACGTGTCGGTTGACCACTTGATCGAAGATTTGGTCATTGGGGTTCATATAAGTGAGTGGTTTTGATTTTTCATTTGGCGAAGTCTGAGGTTCGATCTGAACTTCCCATCATTTGGGATGCGCATCGAGGCTCGGAAATTCGAGAGTCCTGGAGATAAGGGAAGCATTGCATCAGGAATTGCGATATCGTGAAACGTGATATCCCGACAACTAAAGGAGTGTGGGGCCACAGGAATCGGTGAGAGGATAGGTGGCATACTGGTTCAGGATTCAGGGAAAGGAAACTCCCGAAGCCATAGACATCAGGATTCACGATATAGAAAAATTTGAAATCTCGACGAGGTGACAGGGACATGGACAGGTCAACCTCAAGAGCGCATCAAAGTTTCGGTGTATCGAGGATCGGGGGTCGGTAAAGCGAGTTGTTTTGGACATCGCAAGTGTCAAAATCCTGATAGGAGGAACCCCGATAGAAAAGTAAAAGGTCAGCATTGACTTACATTGTATTTCGGAGAATCACGAGAAACAAACGCATGACCACAGGAATCACGAAGTTGGGAAGTCCTATTTCCCGATAGAAGAAATGGAGATCCCATGAGAGAGTTGTTGTGGCTGAAAATTTTCCGATAGGGAAATAGAAGAGCCTTCCAGTTCTTTGGGCCAAGGAAGGAGGAAATATCCTTTGAGAGGACGTGCTTGAGGAGCGCACCTACATCAGATTGATTGATTGATTGATTGATGATTGATGTAATATTATATGTATTTTCCTTGATCAGAATGCATAGATGAAGATGGATCAATGAGTTTTCATTGATACATGATGAATATGGATTGATATGGTTTCATTGGTATATGATGTACTGTTGGAAAAATGTATAGATGACTCATTATTGTCTTATCATGATTGATAAGGTGCACAAATGGATGAACTCCAAAGTGGTCCCCTTATGGTGAAAGCCCTCATGGGAAGACGCTTTGTAGATTGAGTTATCCTAGAAGAATGGTCGGAGGACCCATGCTTTCGTTATTGTCTTATTATGATTGATAAGGTGAAAAAATGTATGAACTCCAAAGTGGTCTCCTTATGGTGAAATCTCTCACGGGAAGACGCTTTGCGGGTTGAGTTATCCTAGAAGAATGGTTGGAGGACCCAGGCTTGTATGTGGAATAATGAGATGAATATCAAGGAAATTGTTTGTGAAACTATCCTAGATGTATATTTATTTTAATGACATTTTCGATGGTATGTAGAACATCACATAACTCCTCACTGTTAGAGAGTTATGGCCATGAGAAGTTGGAGACCGCGGGTTTTGGTAATGGACCCAAGTTTGTTTGATGGGAAACAGTATGAGTTATGATATATTTTTAGACAATACTATTCTATATGGATATTACATGTCATTCCATTTCTAGTGGTATGTGGAATGTCACATAACTCCTCACGGTTTGAGAGTTATGGCCTTACAAAGTTGGAGGACCCTCACATGTCATCTAGAAGCCCCAAAAGGTCAAAGTAGTCAAAGTGGTTTAAGGGATTTTAAAAGGTAAATAATAAAGTGAAGTGATGAGTGTACTATAATTCAAAGTGAATAAAAAATAAATTATTTAAATAATAAATTTAATGGAGAAATTACAAGTGGGTTAACCCTAAAATAAGGAAAGTGGGGCCAAGTGACCCAGAAGATGTTTTTAAGGAAGCTACTTGGAGAGTATAAATAAGAGGCAAGACTCTCTCATTTTAATCAAACTTGAGAATATTGAATATCTATATGTATCTGAGGTAACCAAGGATATCTAAGCCTAAATTCTAAGGAAAGGTGAAGAAAAGAAGGCCGAAATGCAAGGAAGGATAAATTCTTTTGATGGTGCTTTCTAAGGTATGGTATTTACAGGTCATCTCACAATTTTCGCTATAAATTTTTTTATATAATGATTTAGACTGTTAAATTGCTATTCCATTGAGAAAACATATCCAGGTATATGTGGTAAATAATTAATCTTGTGTTTCATTGTATTGTTGGAGTTACACGCAGTGGAAAATACGGTTTGTGGCAAGTCCCGAAACTAGTCAAAAACAGGTGTTTCGGGTAAAAATGTCAAAACTTCTTCATAACAGATCCAAATTTGGTGAAACCAAATGTGTTGGTTAGGGTAAAGACTATAGTATTATGTGTAACATTTTTTGATAATTTAAACAAATATTACGTGTGGGGCACGCTCTACAAGGTCTCTCTCTAGTATAAGTCATAATTCAGCAAGGTGTACCATTTTTTCTATATATCCTTTTCTAAGAGGTTCCAAGTACTGACACTTGGAGGAATTGCATAAAACACATTGAATAACATTGTGTATCATTTTCAAATCTTTATACATTACAAGTACAAAGTTATGATTACTTCAAGTTAGGGTTGTTGACTAATCCAAAACTATGCATGTGAGACTAAAGAAAAGTTTGATGAAAATGCTAGTCTCTTGTTGTTAAAGTTAAGGAAGGTTTGAAGGAATCTGATCATATAAAATATTTCTATTACAGAGCTACAAATCAGATTTGGATGATGAAAATGATGAGGGATTTTTTTTGAGGTACATGTTGAGTACATGGTTGAGACAAGTAGTTGATGAGTTGGTACATACATGAGGTGTATAGTTGATGATGTTGGTACATATAGATGAGTCATAGTTGATGAGTAGTTGACACATGATTGGTACATACTCGGTACATGATTGGATGCACTTGTTTATGGTACAGTTTGATTATAGGTTGTTTGGCATAGGTTGGTGCATGGTTGATGCACTTTTTTATGTTGACAGATTGATATATGTTGAGGATTATTGCCTCATCTCAGTTGGTATTGAGAATGTAAGATGAGTCTTGCATATAGAGCTGGTTCTCTTCTAGATTTTTACTCTATTCAGTTGTTGCTGAAATACCCCCAGATTGAAGTCCATAATAAAAAGAAAAATTATACATACATCTTGTGTTCTTTGTGTTCCTTGTGGAGTTGATTTGTTGATGATATGTTGTTGATATGTGTTGCTAATATGTATTCAAATCTAACTGATTATAAATGATAGAAATGAGTAATGAGAAAATGTTGAATGTTAAATAAGGATTTTTTTTGTAAGAGGGAAGTTTTGGGAAAAAGATCCCCACACTCATTCACCCCCCCGTCTAAGTGTGATAGGTGTGTCCAACAATTGGTATCAGAGCGGACCTTCACGACAAGCTTTAACAAGCTTGAAGGAGATCCATAGACACAAAAATGGATGATGAAKTTTCAATCCTTGATGAGTAAAACTATTCCACTTGGAGAATAGAGATGATATTATATTTGAAGACAATGGGAGAAGCTATTTGGAAGGCAACCATCGGTGGATATGTTTCGTTGAAGAACAAGTCAAAGTTTACAGCTCAAAGGGAAGGAAAGAAGAATGATGCATTGGCTCTCAAGACCATTCTTAGTGGACTCTCAAGCCCTATCAAAGAGAGCATGGGACAATGCACTTCCACCAAGGATCTATCACTAAATCTAGAGGAGACATATCAAAGAAAAAAGGAGAAGGAAGAAATTGAAGACCATTCCATCAAGATCATCAAAGTTAAAGAATCATCAAAAACTCTTGAATGTATTGTTTCTAAATGTGATTTTGAAAACATTTCAAGTGAAGATAAAGAATCAAGTAATGATATCACAATGGAATATCTTGAAGACATTTCAAATGAAGGCAAAAAATTATGTGATGGTGTTGGTAAGAAGGAATATATTGAAGGTAAAGAAGCTCCCAAGACTCTTTGTTGCAATAATTCAAAGTCTGACGATGTTGAATTTTTATCAAGTGAAGAAGATAATTGATGCAGGATCATGGTAAGTAGCCATCCAAGAGAGCATGATGGCAGAAGACAACTAGAGGATTGCAGCACACATTTTTCACATTTTGAAATGTTTTTGAAAAATTAATGAACAGATGTTAATGTAGCAGTTAAGGGAAATGTACTTGCATGTTGTAAATAAATCTTGAGTGATTGGCTCTCATCCGTCATTGTAAAAGGCATCTAAGACCAGTTAATGAAAGTAGGAAGATTTGAATTCATAGATTGGATAGTTAGAGCGTAGGAGGGAGAACGGATATAGATGTTGTAGGAAAATCTCCTTGCGGATAGGTAGATCACCTCTAAGAGCTTGACCCTAACTCTAGACAGAAAAATGCTTAACATAGACACTGACTTCCTTTCAAATCCATAGAGACTAACACATGAGAAGGAAGGAGAACAGAAGTACCTTTTTATCAACGTTTGTCCCTGCACGCTCCGGGTTGAGCTCCGATCCTTTGCTGCTCGCTGAGTTCTATAGACAAACAAGATACGACCACTTCCTACTCTATTGATATTAGCTTGAAAACAGATCTATCTATCAATGATAAGTTCATGTAACATCGAACACAAACTAGAAAGAAACAGGCCAAGCATGTCATATTAATGAGAATAACGACAACATTAGTTACAATCGTAGATGTGAATACGACATCTTCGTCAAGTCCTCTTCGTCTAAGCCTTTCTCGAAAGATCCACAATCTGGATAACAATAGCTTCACTGATCACTCTCCTTTGGCTGACTATGTGTTTCCTATGAGATCATAGGTTTCATGCTAGCAATTCTTCCCCCCTTTTCCACCATCATAGAGCTTGCTTATATAGGTTAAGAGGAGCTTAACCTCTTGAGTTATCTTTAGACCAAGTTGAGGAACCTCCTCCTTAGATCAGGGATCTCTTGATGGAACCAAGAATTCGAATGCAACTGCCTCCTAATCTTGAAAGATCGTCTCCTTATTCTCCTCAATGGGCCAACTACTGCCTCAGATTAGGCAGCGCTCCCTCAAAAGGGGCATCAAATTGTTGTAACGCTCCCTAGGAAGCTTGAGGGAAGCGCCAGCACCCTAAAGGTGGATAACACTCCTTCAGAGGGGTAGGGGAGCATTATAACACTCCCTGAAGCCTTATAGAGGAGCACCAACGCTCCCTAGACTGATATAGAGGAGAGGTCACCCCCAAAACAATTGATTCAGAGCTCTTCTCAGGTGTCAAGAGTCTTTTGACTTCATATAATCAATTCCTCTTCTCCAAATCAAGTATATGAGATGTTTTAATTTCCTCCTTAGTGTCGTTGGCATGGAAGTATGCTTGAACAATGTTTGAGACACTTGTGAACAACTTGTGACACTTGCAAAAGTTGTAAGGAATATGCAACACTTACAACAATTGAGAGGAATATGCGACACTTATCCAGTTGAGTAATTTTGATGTGTAACAGAATTCCCCCCAAAGTATGAAGTTAGAAAATGTGAACTGATGACTGAAATAATTTGTAGACCTTCAAGAAAGGGTATAGACTCGGAGAACCTGACGGACGCTGTAGACAAACATCCAACAAATATCATGACATATTTCAAAACCCAAGGCAGGCATACCTATGCTTGGGTGATCAAGACTTGCAAGATATGGCCGCCATAAAATACATTGTGGATCCATGATGGTATTGATAAAAAGGTATAGCCACCAAAGATACAATGTGGATCTATACTCTGATGACTCAGACTAATTGTAGCCATGAAGAATACACAGTGGATCTACGAGATGATAAGACATAGCCATGACCAATACAAAGTGGATCTATGTAATAGTGTATGTGTTGTTTGTCCGATAAAAACTCCTTCGCAACCTAGGCTAACCATATATCAGAATGACGACTCAACCCAGGGTCTTCTTACTGATCCCGATGTGGTACGATTCTAACCATGTGAATAGATGTCTTGATGTTGAACATGGAAGAAACCACTTGATTACTGGTCAATGGTGCGAAACGTTAACAAGTGTGAGGGAAATCATCATTAATGTCAATGATTCCCAAGGTACCCTAGTACATTCCACCAAATGTGAATAGATGAGCTGAGGTCAAACATCCATGGAATCATCCTATCAGAGGTCAATCATGTAAACCTATTGTCGAATGTCAGGAGGCTTGCCATTGAGGCATGCAGGTCCCAAAGTAATAACTGGTTTCTAAGTTTGATTCCCGGATAATGTGTTGAAGTCGACAGGAATAAACTTGTCAAGGGAGGGCCTTGATGTATCCCCCATAAACGACACGAAATAGACATAGAGATGTAACATATAGATCAAATGGACATATACTGACACATTTTTTGAGGCAATATATTTGGGATGGTTGACTCTCGAGGAGGATACCTCCCTTGAACACTAAGGCACAACAGAAAAAAATGACATGGACCAAAACTTATGCAGTGGATACAGTGACTTGCATCGGGTGATCCAAAGGAGTGAAAGGGACTCGAAATATTGGCTCAGTACAGAGGTTCAGCAGATTATGATACGTGCAAATGACAAAGTGTTGTGTTCAAGGGAGACTCTAAGAAGCACTGGATGATGTTCTCAAGAGACTGCTTGGCTTGCTCCTTTCAATTTTTTCCCCCATCCAGATAGATGAGTACCTCTTTTTGATTTAATGAGCTCGAGGAGGGTAACACATGCTCGATATAACTCACCTTCAGTAAGTTCCTCTTCCTTCATTTAACGAACCAGAAGAAGTAAGAGTTTGGTCCCATATGGGCCTGTCGATGTGTGCTTTAACGAGTCCAAAGACAGAAAACTCGAAGGTTTTTCGGGATTATAGAGTTTGAAAAAACACTTAAAAGAGAACTCTCTCAGTTCCTTTTTTGTACAGTAGTATAATGAGACCATAAAAGGGGAAAACTATTGCTCAAAAGATGTCCTTTCTGACCTTTTAACGAGTGTGAAAGGAAGCAAGGTCACTCGACAATCTTTTCATATTTAGAGAGTATGAAAAGGGTTTAAAGTAGACTCCAGGGGGGTTCCTTTTTCGTGTGTTCATGTATTCGTACGGGTCTGAAAAAGAGATAAAAATTTACCCAGTTACGTTCTCATATTATCGATCTCGAGAACGAACTAAGAATATGATCATAAGTGCAACAAGGTGAATAATCCATCAGAACTGCCAGAAATCCTATGATGCCAAAACTACAAACCAGGGTTTAGTGAAGCCATATATTATTTGAGAAACCCACAAATGACCATACCTTATGAAAAATGAAAGTTTATAAATAACAATACAATGAAAATTTTAGTTACCATTTCATTTTGCACAGGATTTTGGAGTAGTGGAGAATCTCATTTTGTGGTGGATCTTGTGTTGTTCGCTACCGGAGCTACGATTCACCATTTTGCTTGTCGTTCGGACCAGGTAGTTTTCCATTTCATATTCTTTAAATTACATGGTTTAGTATCCATTTTTATAGCATTATTTATTTTAAAATACGAAGCCCTAAGTTGCCCCGAATAGAACCAAATCGACCTCTTTAAAAATCAATGGGAAAAGGGGATTCTTTTAAAAAAACACTTTAGAAAGGGATGGCTAGGATTCCAACACCCCAATAGTAAATTAAATGGGTCATTTTTTAGTAAGGAATCCATAGAAAAATCTTCCCATGTGCCCACGCAGCCCCAAAGTCGTTTTGATTTTTTTAAATGTTTTCATTGTTATTTGATGAACGTTAAATGGCTAGGGAGGGCATGGCAGTTATAAAAGAATGTGTGGTCACTTTTAAATGATATGGGAACCTTATTTCATATTTTAAATTACTTTTGAAAATTGTCGAAATTGCCAAAACGTGGAAATAATGGATTTCTTGATTTCTTTTGTTTTGTAGATAACTTCGACGACCATGATCAAGTGGAAGGAAAGAAAACATGAGATAGATGACTTAGCCACCTTGCAGAGTCCTCGTACACGGGCCGCCTTGAGGGCTTGTGGTTTGCTCAAATTCTTCAAGTTACAAAAAATGAAGAAAGAAATGTTATTACTTGAGCATATGATTGGCCTATGGGATGTTGCAGAGCAAGGATTCCGAATTGGCACATAGCTTTTAACCATTGAGTTAGAAGATGTTTACTTTTTGACTGGCCTCTAGAAAAGAGGGGTCCCCATATCGTTCTCCTAGCAGTGGGCGCTACTTGAACAAGTGGACATGTATCTAGCATGCCACTGTATCCTAGGAGCAAGGATGGTAGGGGGTAGAATCCCTATCAAGGACATTCGAGAGATACCCCTCATGTCTATACTATTTTCCATCACAAGCATGACAAGTAGTACTAGTTCTCATCTAGCTTCAAGATCGCAGGTGGCTTATGGTGTTTAGTGTTTGGAACCAACACTGTTCAACTGGAGTGTAGGGTTCCTTCGAAATGTGAAGGAACAAATTTCATGGTGCAGGACAGGGTAGAAGCAGTTTGGTTATGGCTCATTTTTGGTCTCATTTTTTCTAGAGCGCATCCCCCATATGTTGCCTTAGATAGCACTGGCAGTGTGACCAGTGGATGAACCGAGGATGGAGAGGTGGACTAGTTTGTCTCCAAGGCTAGTGTCAGAGTCAGAGTTCTATTTCACTAGTGATTTCTTTACTTGGCTAAGATGGCAGTATCTCTGGATAGAGGACTTCCCTTATGTTGAGGTAGATTTCCGCAGAAGTATGGATTTGATTTTTCCCGCGGGGGAAGACTGGGATGTATCAGGTAAGAGACTGAACCATACCTTGTCTAGTTTTTGTTTTTTAAGTTTTTGATGTATATGAATTTTTTTGGGTATATAGAAGAGTTTTTAACAGATGTGTTGTTTTCAACATGTAGACAAGGGAGCAGTGCGCCTGGCTGATATACCGATACCAGGACATTGCGAGGGCGTCCCGATTGTAGCAGAATCGGCAGTACCGGTGATAGGTCTCTGGGAGGTTGAGATAAACCTCCAAGTCCTTACGATGGGCATTCCTCCTTTACGGAGGGGAGAAGTGCCTTTACATCTGTAGAGGCACACAGTGGGAGTACCAGAGAATATCAATTCTCTATTGAGGCGCGTAGTGCGTGCGGTGTTGTGTTACTCGCAACACAATGTAGAGTGGGGAGATTAGAGTCTCTCTGGTGATCATTTTTTGTATGCCTTGTCAGGCAACGTTGTATGGGTGAAAAGACCCAATATTTTTCTCTTCTACATACTTTTTGATGCAATCCAAACATTTCAGTCACACCATATATATATATATATATATATATATATATATACAGTTTCGAGTTTTTACAGTGCCAATGATTTGTACATGATGATGTCTGTGATGTGTTTTAATTTACATGTAATGTACAATTTTTTTTTCCTTAACTCTTATATGTGGGAAAGATACCGATCCATGATATAATTAGCTAACGAATCTGAAACACTATTAAGTTCTCTTGGAATGTGTCTATATTCAATGTAATCAAACATTTGTTCAAGACGATGAACTTGTAAGTGTAGGCGTAGCAGGATAGGACTACGGATAGCGTAGATACGGTTGAGTTGTTAAACCACAAGTTGGGAGTCTAAGTAGATAATGATACTAGAGATACCTAGAGAGGAGGCTTGGGTCAATAGTCCAATGACAGTGTGATATTCTGCCATATTGTTGGTTGCTAGTCCTAAGCAGATACCTCCTGAACTCACCACCTCGTCAAATTGGTAAATAACCCATGCTGCCGAAGAAATGTTCCGGGTATGTCGGCTAGCGCCATCTGCGAACCCAAAAAATATAGGAAAGGAAGACGTCATATGTGCATGAAAACACAAGCACAGTCATGAGTGGCAATGGTAAAGACTCAAGCATGCGAAACAAAAAGACACACCAAACTAAAATACAATAATGTACAAAGTACAGATGCTAGGTGATCTAGGCATAGTAATTTTTAAGGTAAAGCCCGTTTCGGGGCTCTCCTAAGGAAATTCCATCATGATCAACTAATTTGTAGGAACCTTTATGTAGAACATGCTTCATGATGTAAGGACCATGCCACATAGGTTCTAGCTTTCCTGTTCCCAATTTATTGTGAGCTTGGTCATAAACAAGGACTAAGTCTCCTTCTGCAAAAGTCCGAGGGTGGATGGATTTGTCACATTGACTCTTAATTCATTTCTGATGTGCCACATTGGCGAGAGAAGCATCGCGACATGTTTCGTCCAGTTTGGATAAATACAAGAATCGTTCTTCTTCAACAAAAGTGTGGGGCAGGAGTTCTATTTTCAGTTTGAGTTATGGAATCTCACACTCGATTGGTAGGATGGCTTCAATGCCATAGACCAACTGGAAAGGGGTGAATCCAGTTGAATTTTTCACAGAGGTGCGATAAGCCCGGAGAGAGGAGAAAAGTTGTAAATTCCATGATGTTTTGTTTTCCCCTACAATGCATTGGATCATGGTTTTTAGGACTTTGTTGATGGCTTCAACTTGTCTGTTCGCTTGTGGGTAGTAAGGGGATGATTTTTCATGGCGAAAACCCAATTTTACATGTAACTCGCTCATCATCTGGTTTTTGAAGTGTGCACCATGATCAGTGACAATGGCACGTGGTACCCCAAAACGAGTTATAATATGGTTGAAAAGGAACAGAGCTGCAGTATGACCATCGTTCAGGAAGGTAGGCATAGCCTCAGCCCATTTGGTGAAGTAGTCGACGGAAACGATGATGTAACCGTGCCCCCTGGCTGAGGGGCCAATGGAAAAGGGGCCAATGGTTATGATGGGGTGCAACGCAGTAGGGTGGGTGCATGCCTTCTTGTTAAAGATTTGGCAGGGTGGGCATTTTTTGACAGCCTTGATGCAGTCTTTAAAAATCGAGGGCCAAAAGTAGCCGGCATGTAGGATTTTTTGGGCTGTGGCCATCTCGGAAAGGTGACTGCCACAGGAACCAAGGTGACAATCATTCAAAATGCATTCAGGTTCTTCATGAATCAGACATCGCCGAAGGATGGTGTCAATACCACGGCGATATAAGGTGTCATCGATGATGAGATAATGGCGAGAGTGGTGACGAATGCGTCGACGCTCCTCGTGAGAGATGTTGGGCTAAAAACGTTGATTTTGAAGGTAGAGGAGAATGTCCTCGTACCATGGATTAGAGGTGCTGATGAGGAAAAGAGATTCATCGGGTAGAGAATCTCTAGTTTTGATGTCTTCATCGGCACGAAGGAGAGCAGAGATGAGCTCAGCAAACACCAGGGATTTTTTGGCTTTGGCCTTCGTAAACTCAAGATCGAATTCTTGGAGAATAACGATCCATTTTGAATATTTTCCCCCAAGTAATTGACGTGTCAAGACATGGTACATAGGTTTGGAGTCTGCGATTACCGTGGTGGTGCGTAATAAGATGTAATGGCAGAACCTCTGGACAGGGATGATGGCTACCGGAGCCGATTTCTCGACATGTGAATATCTTAGTTCGGGTCCAGATAAACTCTTTCTCAGATAATAAATCACATGTTCTTCGTCGTTGGGGTCTTCTTGAACTAACACCATTGCAATGGTCGAAGTAGAAGCGACCAGGTAAAGGATATAGTCCTTTGTATATTCAGTGGGATGTAACAAAGGTGCGTGGGTCAAATCATGCTTGAGGGCATCGAATGAACATTGGGCAGTGTCATCCTAGATGAAAGAGATGTTCTTTTGCAGTAGCCGCATAAATCCTTTAGTGATCTTAGCATAGTTGCAAATGAAACAACGAAGAAAGTTTTCTTTACCTTGCAAACTTTGGAGTTGGGTTAAATTGGTAGGTGGGGGTAAGGCTAGGATGGCCTTAATTTTTAAGGGATCCACCTTGATCCTGTCTTTGGAGTCAATGAAACCAAGGAGTCGACCGGAATCGACAGCAAAAATGCATTTGTGTGGGTTCAGACGAATACGGTAGAACCTACATCGAAGAAAAATCGCCCGTAAGTGATCGATGTGATCAAATTGATTTGGCGAATGGGTGGGTAAATTGTCGAGGTATGGTTCTGCTATATGTTTGATGTCGTGGAACATGTACAACATGGCCCGCTGGAAAGTGGAACCAACATTTTTAAGGCCAAAAGGTAGCTTTCGGTAGGAGAAATTACCCCAAGGGAAGATGAAGGTTGTCTTATGTTGATCAGCAGGTAAGATTTCAATCTGGTTATATCCAGAAAATCCATCCATGAAAGAGAAAATTACGCTCCCTGCGCAATTATCGATGATTTGGTCGATAAAGGGTGTAGGGTAGTTTTCCTTGGGGTAAGCTTTGTTGAGATATCGATAGTCAACGCAAACACAGATGGTCCCTTGTTTCTTGGCAACAGGAACAAGGTTGGAGACCCATTCTGTCAAAGGGACGGGATAAATAAAGCCAGATTTTAGAAGTTTTTCAACTTCTGCCTTTATAGTTGCGATTTTCTTGGGATGAACCAGGTGAAGCTTTTGTCGAATGGGTTTCACCTCAGGGTAAGTTTTGATTTCATGCACGACGATTGAAGGTTCGATCCTGGGCATTTCCTCATAGCTCCATGCGAAGACATCACAAAATTCTTTAAACAAAGTGGTGTAAGAGACCACTTCGTCGGGTGTGCAATTAGCACCAAGGTTAATGTTTTCCATGACACCTTCTTTGATTGAAATGTCAATCACCATTGTAGTGGAGATGTTTCCTATGTTCTCCTCAGAAAGAGTATCTTGTGTGAGGATAGGAGATTGTGGAGCATCGGTAACATCGGGAGGCGAGACAGAGTGTATGTCTCGGTGAATTTCTTCCAATGGCGGAAGAAAAGAGGATCGATGATGGTTATCATCCCAAGGTAAATCATTGATGATGAGAATTTCCATAATCAATTCATCAGAAGGGAAAATGTGGGAAATGTAATCGACGACAAATGATAGGGAATCCAACCATGAGGGAATTGAATAGGCATCAGGTGCCAATGAATGTGAAGTTTTGGGAAGGGGAGAGGCAAATTGAATAGCTACGTATGCGGCCTCAGCTGGGCTAAGTGGCATAGTGTCACTGAGAGCATCGAATTCCAAAGGACTAGGTACAATCCAAGGATCAGATGATTCCAAGGATTGATAAGGCATAGTCAAGACCATATTGACGACGACAATATGATGTGTGGTAGGTGGAAGTGGTGTAGGGAAAGTACCCATAAGGCTAGAATATTTCAATAAGCCAATACCAACAATTTCATATGTAACTAGGTGGTCTCCCAAAAAAGGAATGTTGTTGGTGGCAGGGATGCGAGCGTTGGGTGTACAGAAATCAACCTGATCGATGGTGACAATTTTTCCTTGATGGGGGAATTGTACACATTGAAACACCAATGAGGTGATGGAATTCATAGTGTAGAACCAACTTCATCCGAGTAATAGGTTGTAATCGAGGGGGGCATCGACCACCTCGACGTCAACGGTAACAGTTTTGCCACCCAACTGAACGGCTAAGGATTGTAATAATTCACGAGGATGAAAACCTCATCCATCGAAAGTGCGTAACATCGTAGGGGATTTGTTAAGGGCAGGTGATTTTAAACCTTTCCAACAGGCTTGATACATGACACAAGTAGAGGCTCCCTCATCCAGGATAGTTCGGTGGATTTGTTGATTGTGAACAACAACATCGATTTGGAAAGCTAGTTGGTGGGAGAGTCACGGTTGATGGTCGTCTAGATTAAACATGAGGTTGTTTGATGACTCAGGATCAAAAGCACCGATAGCGACTAAGATCGTTCTACATTGGCTGGGACAGTGTTGTAGAAATTCCAAGGCAGACATAGCACACGGTGCTTGGGCCAAATCTTCTACAATATTGTAATTTTGGGCCACCCGTGGATTAGGATTTAAAGTAGATTTTTGGATGGTGCTCTTAGGAGGGTGTAAGATGGAGTCAAAATAAGGTTTCTCAATCTAGAGTGGCCCTGATGGAGGGATAATAGATGGAGGATTCGTAGAGGATGGTAACGGGTCTGGCGGAGAACCGTTAGCAATATTTGTCTTATCAGGTTTAACTGGTGTGTCATATGTTGCAAATCGAGTGGTTAGATTAACCCCATTGAAGATGTAAATGTGGGCACTTGTTGAGGCCTCATCATGGGGTTGGTTGGAACTTCCCCCTGGCATGGGGGTTTGGGCAACCAAAGATTGCTACTGCGGAAAAGGCTGAGTAAGAACAGCGGGTTGTGAATTTCCCTTGAAAAGTTTTACCACTTCATCGCAATGTGGGCAGTCTCGAGTGTAGTGATCGTCTCCACAAATGAGACATGGGAATTTTGATTTTCGTTGTGGTTGTTTTCCGGCAGCAGGGGTTTGCGGTTGGGTTTTGGGTTGCTCATTGTTATTTTTTTTCTTTGGTTTATTTCTCTGTTTCTTCTTGCCCCCAAGTTGTTGTGAAGGGGTTGATTGGACCACATTCACCTCAGAGACCTGAGTTTGAGGGGGGGGTAGAAGAGGGTGCAGTCGAGCTAGGAGCAGCGGTCGAAGTGGGCCGTTGAATCGTTCCAGTATACTGGGTAGTAGATTGGGTTTTGACGAAGCCAATAACTCAATCCACGTAGGAAGCAGACGATGGTTTGGATGGATCATTAGTGGGACAGGTAGCATTCGGGATCAACTCATACAAAGTACCAGATTGTGAATAGACTAACTCTAAGTACTGAGATCGGGCAATGGCTTCTTCCTCGGTGACTACATCGCCCATGGCAACATCATGAGAAATCTGGGGTAACAATGATTTATTGAACCATTCCGCTAATAATTGGTCAGGAACGACCACTTTGATTAGCCTTCGTCGTCGTCTCCATTCATGAATATGATCGGAGATATGTATGGAAGTTGTCTGACGAAGGGAGTTTAATAGTTTATTACCCGCCTCGTATCGAATGGGCAGTTAGAAGTGTGTGAGGAAGGACATGGTGAGGGAGTTGAAATCGTGAAAATATGTGTGTGGTAGTTCAATATACCATTTCATTGCGGAACCCGTAAGTGTTCGTTGGAAAAGACGCAAACGAATAGAATCGTCCATGAGGGAGTTGGATGAACACCATAAATGGAAATTTATCACGTGGTTTTTTGGGTCTTCTCCGGACTTTCCGTCAAATTTTAGGATATCAGAAGGAAGTTTAACTGGGATAGCTGGCCAAACCAGAGAATGATAAATAGGGTCATTCGTTAACTGAGACAAGTCTGGAAGATCCAGAGTAGCTAGAAAAGGTAGTTGTCAGTTAACCTGTGGGTAATGTTGGTGTGGCAGCGGGACACCAGTAGGGCCCATTACCAGGTTATGTGGGTAATTATAACTAGTGGGACCTCTTATATGAGGTTTGTTTTGACCAGAGAACACAGGATTTGAGGTGTTTTGAGAAGCATGTGTGAGCGGAGGATAACCGGATGGGTTTTGCGGGTTATAGTTTGGGTTTGGCATTTGTCCATAAGGGGGTTGTTGTGAAGTCTGAGAATTTTGTCCTGCCGGGAACTGTGGGTTCCCTTGAAAAAGGATGTTCCACAGATTAGGTGCAGCAGATACATTATTTCCGTGTGGTTGATGGTAGACTCCATATTGAGGCTTCCCCCCAGCATGAGGGTGCCCCCCGAATGAGATTTGTCCTCCGGTGGGAGGATGCCCCCCAGTTTGAGGTAGAGTTCCCGGAATTTAAGAACCAGATGTAAAAGACTGGCCGGTGTCACCGAGAAGATTAGGGCCACCAAGATTGGTCCCTCCATGTTGATGGATAGGTATGGAACTTCCCGGTATAACTTGGGTAGTAGTTTCTTGGGTAGTGGTGGCAGTAAAAGCATTCAGTGCCCTGAATCCAAAAGGGAGTGTAGGTCTTGGTGTTATAGGTGTGCCAATCACAACTTGATTGACCACCGCATTACCGGTGGGAATAGTCGGAATGTGAGGAACCATTGTAGAATGGGTCGTCTGGAGGGGGAGAGTAGACCTTGGGCCAATGGACAGTATGTTCGAACCAACGGGTGGTGTGGCTATAAAAATGGTGGTATCGATAAAATGATTTAGTGGTACGATGTAGGAAAAAGGTGCATCGGCACCTTCCCATGTCCCATAAAGAACTCACACTAGGTGTGGTAAACTTTGAACAATGTCTGCGGTCCAAAAGGGGTCGTTGGCTAAAGGGTTTTGATAAGACCCAGCCGGAACATCATAAGGATTGATGACGACAAATTCACTAGTGGAATTCAGATGGAGGATACGTCGTTCATATCCTTCCGGAATGCAGTACGCTTTTGGAGATTCTGAAAAAATTCAAAAATTATCCAAAGGAGTGGGAACTTCTTCCTAAGAAGTTGTAGGGTTTTGAACCTCACTCTGTTGAGGAGATTCCTCCGTAGAATGAGGGGGTAAAGGGTTATTTCCTTCCATATTCTCTGAAGGAAGTCCCTGTAGCCTCCGCAAACGGTGTGGAGGTTCTATGTTGGCGAAAAAGAGTCGGCGAAAGAGATCTATGGCCAACTACCGAAAAGAAACAACATATGCTAATAGAAATCTAAGAATCACAACCAAGCAAACAAGACCTTCTTTTGATGACTGTACTAGTTGGTGATGAAATCCAACGTCGCTTGATCAAGTCCAGAAGGGGTGGGGATAAGGTGGAACAATTACAATGGCGACCTGCTTAACGGACTTACTCCTTGGTGCAAGCTTCCACGCAGTAATTGTGGATTTACCCTCCAAGGAGCCCGAGTGAGTTTGACCAATGTCTGCTCCAAGTATAGTGAGACTTCCCTTCACTGTCAACTTGTGTAAGACCCTAAAGATTATGGCCACTAAGGTTACCAATTTGCAGTCAGCCCCTGGGTGGGAACAGTCGACAGTCGGATCCAAACATACGGGCAGGGTATCAAGCCCGAAATCAACTGAAATGATTCCACACAGTAATTGTGGATTTACCTCAAAGTGATCCCCATAATATGATTTGACCACCACAATCAATTGAACCACGGAGGGATAATCTTCGTAACTCACTCGAATGCGACCTCGTGCGTAACCCCTGTGTGAGAGGGGGATCCCAGGCAGACTTATACGATGATTGGATTTGAATCTCCCTAACTCAAGATGCTACTGTTTGTTTTGGAAACTTTGGAGAGTTATGCTCACAGCCTAATCCAAAGTACTATGTCTAGTCTACTGTTGGTGGAGGATCCTAGAAAATAAAAAGTTCTAAATAATTTTTAATTAGTGTTGATTTTTATAGCTGTTCTTTACTCAAAAAGGGGTGCATGGAAGTGAAACGAATGGAATTATGACTCAGTCCCAAAAATGCATCGGAGATGATAAGTATTTGTTTCTTTTCGATGAACATCTATCTAAAGGAGAGAGAGAGAGTTCTTTTCACTAACAAGCACTAATAAGGAATGTCCTCAACAAATTTTCTTCAAATCAAATTCTGATGTGATGATAAAACTTTTGATATGCCTTCTAACATGCACAATCAATCATGAAGATGCTTTTTATTGTTTTCATATGAATAATGATTAATTCAACACAATGCTCATCTTCCTAATTATCTTTTTGGATGAATGAAAATCAGACCAACACAAGCAAGAATCATATAAACAACACACCCTCTCGTTGTAATCAAAACAAGAAGCGAAAGAAAAGAAACAATCAAAGAGAAATCAAACTTCACACCCAAAAAAAAAAGTTGAAGAACAATGATCTTGACTAAAACCAAATGAAAAGATATGTAGACCTTTGATGGCCTTCACCAGCGTTTTTCGTTCAGTCGATGAGGAGAGAAAGACAATGCATGGGTTTCAAACTCCAAATGGCAGAAAAACTCAACAACAATAGTGAAGAAGGCTACAAAATCCAAACAACAAGATGTTTGTTCTTCAAGGAATAGACAGAAGTCAAATATGGAAAGAGTAAGGATTGACTCACAAGGTTACCCAGTGGGAGAAACATAGAGAAAAAACCCTAAAAAAACAATTCTGGAAGGTTTAATTGGCCAAAGGAGGGCTAGCGCTCTGTTTCCAAGGGAAAGGAGCATTATAGCACTCTGTGTAAGGCTATTAGGGAGAGCTAGAACTCTGTTAACACAGGGACAAGGGCACCAGGTTAAAAAAAAAACTCCCAAAAATGTAAAAAATTCCAAAAATTGCAATTCAATCTAGACAATTAGGCTGAGTATGATGGGGTAAGGAGCCAACCAGCTCATGGAACCAATCAAAAGAGGAGTGAACCAGGTATAGAACAATCAAGGGGTAGAACAATGTCAATGAGGAGAAATCAAAACAAGAAATTTCGATTTGAGGCTATCTCCCTAGCGGAGTCGCCAGTTTCTGTTGTAGGAAAATCTCCCTACATATAGGTAGATCGCCTCTAAGAGCTTGACCCTAACTCTTGATAGAAAAATGCTTAACGTGGACACTAAATTCCTTTCAAATCCATAGAGATTGACACATGATAAGGAAGGAGAACAGAAGTACCTTTTTATCGATGTTTGTCCTTGCATGCTCCAGGTTGAGCTCCGATCCTTTGCTCCTCACTGAGTTCTATAGACAAACAAGATACGACCACTTACTACTCTATTGATATTAGCTTGAAAATAGATCTATCTATCAATGATAATTTCATGTTATATCAGACACAAACTAGAAAGAAACAGGCCAAGCATGTCATATTAATGAGAATAACGACAACAGTACTTACAATCGTAGATGCGAATGCGACATCTTCATCAAGTCCTCTTCGTATAACCTTTGCTCGAATGATCGACAATCTGGATAACAGCAGCTTCACTAATCACTCTCCTTTGGCTAACTGTGTGTTTCCTATGACATCATAGGTTTCATGCTAGTAATTCTTCCCCCCTTTTCCACCATCATAGAGCTTGCTTATATAGGTTAAGAGGAGCTTAACCTCTTGAGTTATATTTAGAACAAGTTGAGGAACCTCCGCCTTAGATCAGGGATCTCCTGATGGAACCAAGAACTCGAATGCAACTACCTCCTAATCTTGAAAGATCCTCTCCTTATTCTCCTCAACGGGCCAACTACTGCCTCAGATTAGGCAGCGCTCCCTCAAAAGGGGCATCAGAGCACTGTAGCGTTCCCTAGGAATCTTGAGGGAAGTGCCAGCACCCTAAAGGTGGATAGCGCTCCTTCAGAGGGGCAGGGGAGTGTTATAACACTCCCTGAAGCCTTATAAAGGAGCGTCAGTGCTCCCTAGAATGATATAGAGGAGCGCTCACCCCCAGAACCTTTGATTCAAAGATCTTCTCAAGTGTCAAGAGTCTTTTGACTTCAGATAATCAATTCCTCTTCTCCAAATCAAGTATATGAGATGTTTTAACTGCCTCCTTAGTGTCGTTGGCATGGCAGTATGCTTGAACAATGTTTGCAACACTTGTGAACAACTTTCGACACTTGTGAAAGTTGTAAGGAAGATGCGACACTTACGACAATTGAGAGGAATATGCGACACTTATCCAGTTGAGTAATTTTGACGTGTAACAATAGACACCCTTGCTTTTGTATCATAGTAGTAGTTGTTGTATCATTAGCACAATATAGAAGAGGAGAGTTGTAGAGAAGAATCCATGTACAGAAGCAATTGAGTTAATATATGAAGCTTTGATTCAACTTTCATGGTGTTATGATGTTTATTGCTTACATATGCTGAATGGTATGCTTACAATTCTTTTATTCTCTTTGTTATGCAATTTTTATGATGCTATGTTATGTTGAATGTATGGTTTCATGTTGAGCATGTGAAATCTAAGAGAGAAAGAGAATGAGTTTCAATTGTTTCTCTTCCTGAGTGAGAGAAGTTCCTGCAAGGAGTGCAGTGAAACATCCGCAAGGTGTGCGTTGAAAAGGGTTCTAAGTTTAATCTCAGGAAGCTCAGGAAGGGTACTGTTGTTCTCATTCCAGCAGAAGTGCAAGTGAAGAAAAGAAGCCGTGAAAGTTATGCGCAGGCTACTTGAGGCTTTAGAACTTATCAACTAAGGTGGAAGGATTGAAGGATCACTGCTGCAAAGAGTGCACCGAGTTGAGAAATCAAATAACTGGAAGTTATTTGAATTTTTTCCACAAGGAGTGCGAGCAGGAAACCCTTTTGGAAGCCTTGAGGTTGGAAGTGAAAGCTTAGGAGGGATAACCCTTTTGAAATCTTCAAAGGAAGGAATAAATCGAACCATTTCAAAGGAAGACGAGGATCGAAGTCATCCAACAGAAGTAAATTTCACAAGGGAGAACACCAGTTCGTCTCACAAAGGTCATAGAGGAAGAAATCGAATGGTCAGAATTCTCAGAGGAGAATTCGCGAAGTTGCGAGGACCGTAGGATCCAGAGGAGTTGCAGGGTGGATAAGGGCATGATGAACCCATTTTTTTGGTGTCAAGGATCAATGAGGACCGTCGATAGTGGTTAGTTTGGGTCATCGGATCATTTCACGAACTCGGGGTTCGTAAGTTTGGAGGTGGAAGATCAAATTCCTAGAGTTGTGAGGTCCCAAGTTTTGAGACATGGAGGAAGAGATCCATACCATTGGATCCAAGTTGTAGGAGGAACATCAGATATGAAATTTCACAAGTATCGCATATCGTGAGTTTGGAGGATAGACCAAATCCTTTGGTTGTGATAATTTCTGAGTAGCGAGAAGTAGGAGCAACTATCGGATCAGAACCTCTTTGCTATATCGCATATCAGGGTTTTAGAGGTTGGGAAGAATCAATTTCGACTAGAGAATTCATGATCTTGCAAGTTGTGAGGGCTCATGCAACATGTGGCACATCCACTTGGTGGGAACCTCGTGGCTGACAGGTGGCATGATGATAAGATGCCCGGAGAGAGGAAGAAGTGGTGACAGGTGGTGGACACATGTCATTTAAAAAGGGGGCTAACACCCTGTTGATTTCTCGTGCTTTAGATTCTTATAAGGAGCACAAAGGATCAACCATTCAAGTCATGAAGTTGTGAGTTCCGAGAAGAAGTGAAGGAGTCAACCTTCTCTGACTTTCGTGTCTCAGCATTTCGTAAAATAAGGGCCCAGAGGTTCAACCTTCCAACTCACGAGATTGCGAGTTGCGAGAAGTGAAAAAAGGAAGTCATCCATCACCTCTCAAGGTTTCGCAAAGGGAGAGCGCCAAAGTTAAATCCTTCAACTCGCAAAGAAGCGAAGTTGCGAGAGGTGCTAGTTGTTAGCCCTAGTCGGTGGTCGGTGGTAGAAGCACTAATGAGAAGGGAGGTATACCCATATCATTACCTCAGGTATCAGGAGTTTGGAAAGAGTAGTCGAGGGTCTTCAACCCATGAACTGGTGAGTTGCGAGTTGTTAAAGACACTTGCGCTAAGACAAGGTTGTGATCACTCAGAGAAGGAAAAGATCGCGCCTCCTATCAAATTACATAAGGTGATTTTTTATAAAGGACCTATGGATTCGTTGGAGGTTCCAGTGGGAATCAAAGGAGCCACTTCAGCTCAAGGGAATTTTAGAATGATCCTAAGCGGATCTTGACTTGAGAGTTGGGGTCTACGTCATTTGTAGTATCAGAGCTTGACTCTGTTTGTATATTGTAGGTAGAGGAAGAGAGAGGAGAAAGAGTGCTTTGATACATATCAGTTGTGGTATCAGAGCATAGAAAGAGTTATTTTTTTTCTGTAGCAGAGAAAAAAGAACAATTTTTCATCCATGTTGTCGAGAAGAAGAGACAGACCAATGCCTAATCCAGCCATGGAAAGGTAAATGCGTGAACTACGTCCCAGGCTTGATGCCATGGAGACATCATAGAGTCGCACAGTTGACGTTGGGGATATCAGTGAGACTGATAGTGAAAATGAAGCTAGAAATGAAGGAGAAGAAGTTCAGTCAAAGATGCTATGGATGAACACCTATTCAGGGTTGTTACAAGGATAGGTGCTAGATAAAAAATGGGCATTCTAATGTATGAGGGAAACTTGGATGTTGAAGATATTCTAGACTGGATTAGAGATCTGGATAAATACTTCAACTATGAGGATGTCAAGGAAGATAAGAAGGTCAAACATGCAGTCACCAAACTTAAAGGGCATGCAACACTATGGTGGGATGAATTGCAGGCTGACAGATGCTACAAGGGAAAAAGGAAAATCAAGAGTTGGGATAGAATGGTAGCAAAGATGAAAGCCAAATTTATACCCAAGGATTACCAAATCATTATGTTTCGGAGGATGTAGAATTTGAGACAGAAGCTGATGTCAGTGAAAGAATACACTGAATAATTCTACAAGATAAACATCAGAGTAGGTCATCAGGAAAACGATGATGAAAAGTTGCCAAATACATGAATGATTTGCAATATGACATTCAAGATGAGATGATCATGATGGCCCTTTGAACTATAGAATATGCTTATTAGATGGCTCTGAAAGCTGAAGAGAAGTTGATTTGGAAGAAAGTTCAAAGAGGTTGAGGTAGAAGTCAAGCCAGAGGAAAGACAACTGCCCAAGACAGAACTCATAAATCTAAAGAAGAAGGGAAGAAACCTCAAACTCAGCATGAGAGAGGAGGAAGCTCATAGAGAGGGCAGTATGCTGATAGAAATACTTTTCCTCAAACTAGAGGAAGAGGAATAGGCAGAGGAGGTCAAGTAAAATGATTTGTCTATGGAAATATTGGACATAAATCCTATGAGTGTCTAGATAAGAAGAAATATGGTGGTGAAACTCACATTGCCGAAGCTCAAGGAAGGAATGTTGAGGCAGAAGACGCTGAGGGTGGAAGATCCTTGATGATGAGGAAAGTTCTATTGAAGCCAGAGAAAGAGGCATAAAACCCAGCCCAAAGAAACATTCTATTTTGGACAACTTACAAAACCAAAGACAGGGTATGCAAAGTCATAGTGGACAGTGGTTGCACAGACAATCTTGTATATACAAAAATGGTAGAAAATCTGGAGCTGGAGACTATCGTACATCCAAGCCCATAAAGAGTTTCATGGATACAGAACGGACATTAGGTAAATGTCACTAAATAGTGTTTAGTTGAATTTAAAATAGGGGGATATAAGGATGAAATATTATGTGATGTCATTCTGATGGATGTTTTTCATATATTGTTGGGTAGACCATGGCAATATGATAGAAATGTGATCCATGATTGATGCAGGAGCATCGCCCACACATCAAGCGAGCCAGTGCCGAAGCGGAGGACAACTTGAAGGCGTCCAACACAATTTTTGAGAACACCTTGGAATTTGTTGTGCAAATATTTAATGAGCGTTAAGTGGAAGCACACTTATATATTGTAATGGACCTTGAGCGGATAACTCTCATCCTTAGTAGATAGATGACATTTAAAATAGTTAATGTAGGTAGATAGGAATTTAATTATAGACTAGACAGTTTTAGAAAGAAGGAGGGAAAACGGATATAGACACCCTCATTGTGCAATTGTAACATTATTCAGAAGCAATTGGAGCAAGAAGGAGAAGAGAATTGTAGAAGAACACCCATGTACAGATACTTGAATTAATAGAAGAAATTGATTCAAAATTTGTTGTTTGTGTTGTTCTCTGTGTACTTGATGTTATGCTCAATTGATGTTTGTTTCTAGTCATACATTTTCTTTTATATGTTGTGTATGTGATTTCATGTATGAATTGAAGTCTAAGAGGGAGATGGAATGAGTTTCAATTGTTTCTCTATTTGAGCCAGAGATTCCTGCAAGGAGTGCAGTCAAATTGTCCGCAAGGAGTGCGTTGACAGAGGGTTCAGATAGAGATAGATTTTGTTCTCATTCATCCCAGAAGGTGTAGTTGGGCACAGGAGCTGTGCAAGGAGTGTGCAGGCTAGGTAAAAGTCTCAGGGTTGCGAACCTGAGTGAGCCTTTGAAGGATTGATGGTGCGAGTGTCCGCAGAGGCGAGGAACTTCAACACTTAGACGTGGTTGAATATTTGAAAAGGGGTTTTCTTTCTGAAGACCAAAAGTTGTGGAAAGTTCAGGAAGGATAGGACTTCGAATTCGTCGAAGGATTGCACAGAGGAGTTGTGGTTGAAGTATTCAAGAAGGTGTTGCAAGTTTGTGCACAGATGAACGAGTCTTCATGGAAGAAGGAACAGACGGTCGAAATTCCCTAGGGAGAATTCGCAAATCACCGTAAGCCGTTAGATCTTGGAAAAGTGCAGGGAAGATACGATAACGTATTCCCAAAGGGTTCCAAGCTCAGGAGAGGCGAAGCCATTGATCAAGACCACAAGGGTCATTGGATCCACACGTTTATCATGGATCGGGGTTTCGTGAGTCGAAGCTCCAAATTGTTGTAATGGGAATTGCGATATCATGATCCACGATATCCCGACGGTGACGTAAACAGTGTGGGACCACCAGAGTTAGTGGAGGACAGGTGGCATGTTGTATCGGAGTTTGGGGAAAGTAAAATCCCAAACATTTTGGCATTAGGATTCGTGATCCTGCGACGTCCGATTTATCGATAGAGGTGACAGGACCGTTGAAAAGTCAACTCATGAGCGCATCAGAGTTTCGGCGCATCGGGGTTCAGAAGTTGGTAAATTTAGTGGTTCGATATCGCAAATAATGAAATCATGATAAGGAAAGTTCCAACAGGAGGAAGTTAGCGTTGACTGGCCATCGGGTCTTAGGGATTCGAGAGCCCAGTAATCGATCATTAGACTCGCAAAGTCGTGAGTTTTGATTCCCCAATAAGTAGAGAGAGGGGAATTGCACAGAGTTTTCTGTGGGTGAAGATTTCCTGATAGGGAAATAGAAGAACCTTAGCATTCTTCGGGCCGAGAGAAGAGAAGATCCTGTGTGCACATGTGGACCTTTCGACCTGCGGGTGGTGAAGGGGTCGCATTGCTATCAAGTGGTATCAGAGGACTAGAAGACTCTTTTCTTTCTGTAGCAGGGAGGAGGAAATTCACCATGTCGTCGAGGAGAGAAAGACAGTCACCTGATCCAGAGGATAGGGAGGTTTGGAGAAGAGGCAGGCAGGTAACAAATCCAGAAATGGAGAGACAGATGTGTGATCTCCAAGCAAGACTTGAAGACATGGAGACAACGCAAAGACGCACATCTAGTTCAGGGGATCTCAGTGATTCCGATAGTGAAATAGAGGTTGAACATGAGGAGGAAGTTGCAACCGAAGATGCATCAAATGAGCGTTTGATTAGAGCTATTTCCAGGATGGGTGCAAAAGAAAAGATGGACATTCCAGTTTACGAGTGAAACTTGGATGCAGAAGAGCTTCTAGATTGGATTAGAGCTCTGGACACCTACTTCGACTATGAAGATGTCAAAGAGGAAAACAAAGTCAAGCATGTTGTTACATGCTTGAAGGGACATGCAACATTGTGGTGGGATGAACTACAAGATGACAGACGCTGCAAAGGCAAGCAGAAGATCAAGAGCTGGGACAGGATGATCGTGAATATGAAAGCAAAATTCATCCTGAGGGACTATCAAATTACTCTGTTCAGGAGGATGCAGAACCTAAGACAGAAGCTGATGACAGTGAAAGAATACACTGAGGAATTCTATCGACTGAACATCAGGGCAGGTCATTGGGAGAGTGATGATGAGAAAGTTGCCAGATATATGAATGGCCTGAGATATGATATCCAGGATGAGATGAGCATGGTTACCATCAGGATAGTGGAGGATGCTTATCAAATGGCTCTAAAATATGAAGAGAAGCTGAGCTGAAAATAGAGTCAGAGGGGCCGAGGCAGAAGTCAGCCCAGAGGCAAACCAGTTGCCCAGGAAAGAAACCAGAAGCCTAAGGACGACTAGAAAAATACTCAGACTCGTACCGAGAGAGGTGGAAGTTCACAGCAAGGGCGATATGTTGAGCAGAGAGAACAATATATAGAACTGAGTAGAGGATATGATGACAACAACACTTTTCCTCGTACTAGAGGCAGAGGAAGAGGAAGAGGTGGAGTAATCACATCCTTCACATGTGGAAAGAATGGGCACAAGTCTTATTATTTTCCAGAGAAAAGGAAGGAAATTGGGGAAGCTCACATCAACGAGTCACAGAGGTGGGATGTTGAAGCCGAAGATGCAGAAGGTGGAAGGTCATTGATGACACGTAAACTTCTCTTAACACCTGAGAAAGAGTTGGAAAGTTCATTCCAAAGGATCAGACTCTTTAGGACTTCTTGCAAGACCAAGGATAGGGTGTGCAAGGTCATCGTAGATAGTGGTAGCATGGATAATCTTGTATCTGCAGAGATGGTAGAGAAGTTGGAGCTGGAGACGATTGATCATCCAAGCCCATATAGAGTTTTGTGGCTACAGAAAGGACACAAGGTAACTGTTACTAAACAATGCTTGGTTGAATTCAAGATAGGAGGATATAATGATAAGATCTTGTGTGATGTTATTCCTATGGATGTATGTCATTTATTGCTGGGTTGACCATGGAAATATGACAGAAATGTGATTCATGATGGAAGAATGAACACATATACCCTGGAGAAGAATGGGAGAACCCATATGTTGCTTCTGATAAAATATAAGGAGGTGAAGCCGAAAGTAAGAAACACAGTACTTCTCGTGACTGGGAAGGAACTTACAGATGTTAAGAAGAAAGAAGATCCACAATTATTTGTGGTCAGGAAACCGAGGATTGTTCTTACTAGTACAAGAGTGGATGATTTACCAGTTGAAGTTCAGGAACTGCTGGAAGAGTTTGCTGACATCATAGTGGACGAACTACCTCGTTCGTTGCCACCGATAAGGAGTGTGAGTCATCATATTGACCTCATACCAGGAGATAGTTTGCCAAACAAAGCTGCGTACAGACTGACGTCGCAAGAGAATGAGGAGGTTAAGAAGCAGGTCTAGGATTTGTTGGACAAGGGGTTAGTCAGGGAAAGCTTGAGTCCATGTGTTTTTCCAACAGTGCTCAGTCCAAAGAAAGAGGGAGGCTGGAGGATGTGTACTGAATCAAGGGCGATCAACAAGATAACCATGAGGTACAGGTTTTCATTGCCAAGAATGGAATATATGATGGATTGCCTGAGTGGGGAAAAGTAGTTTTGAAAGATTGATTTGAAAAGCGGATATCACCAGATTCGCATGAGAGAGGGTGATGAATGGAAAACAACATTCACGACAGTCGAGGGTTTGTATGAATGGCTTGTTATGTCGTTTGGCTTGACAAATGCACCGAGTACCTTCATGAGATTTATGAATGAATTCCTGGGGGAATTCATCTGGAAGTTCTTCATTGTGTATTTGGATGACATACTGATTTACAGTAAATCGGTGGCAGAACACTTGAAGCATTTGACTATGGTGATGAAGAAACTACAGCAGGAGAAGTTGTTGATTAATATGAATAAATCTTCATTTATGAAGACAAATATCATTTATCTGGGTTTTGTTATATCTGCAAATGAATTGAAGATGGATCTAGATAAGGTGGAGGTAATTAAAAATTGGCCATCACCGAGGAATGTATTTGAGGTGAGAAGTTTTCACGGATTGGCTAGTTTCTACCGGAAGTTCATCAGGAATTTCAGTGGGATTAGCGCAGCGATGATGGATACAGTGAAGAAGCGGCATAAGTCTTTTCATTGGATAGTAGAGGCTGAGAAGAGCTTCAATCTGTTGAATCAGAAGATCACAGAACAACCAGTGTTGGTGTTACTAGATTTCCAAAAAACATTTCAGGTGAAATGCGATGCAAGAGGGTTTGCCATAGGAGTGGTCTTGAGTCAGGAAGACAGACCGATTGTGTATTTCAGTGAGAAGCTGAATGAGGCAAAGGTGAAATACTCCACATATGACAAGGAATTTTATTCTATCATCCAGGCATTGAAGAAGTGGAGGCATTACTTGATCCCAAAGGAATTTGTTTTATACAGTGATAATCGTGCATTACAGTTTGTGACTCAACAGGAGAAGTTGAATCAAAGACATGTAAAATGGGTAGAGTATATGCAGAATTTCACATTTGTGATTAAGAATATTTAGGGTACTGCTAACAAAGTGGTTGATGCTTTGAGAAGGAAGTGTTTGCTGTTGCAGGAGTTCTAAGTCAAGACCTTAGGTTTTGATGATCTCAGGGACATCTACGTGGGTGATGCATATTTTGCAAAAGCGTATAAAGCAGTTGAGAACCCAGTTCTCCAAGACAAAAGAAAATGGATGGACTACATGATCCAGGAAGGATTGTTGTTCAAAACAAATCAACTGTGTATTCCGAAATGCTCCATGAGGGAGAACTTGTTAAAGGAGAAACGCAGTGGTGGATTAGCAGGACATTTTGGCCATGACAAAACATTCATGAAGCTGAGCGAATAGTACTTTTAGCCAAGGATGTGATAAGATGTCAAGATATTCATTAACAGATGTAGAATTTGCCAGCATTCGAAGGGGAGGAAGCAAAATGCGGGATTTTATCAACCATTGCCCATACCAGAGAGGCCATGGGAGGCGATAAGCATGGATTTCGTATTGGGATTGCCAAAGATGCAAAGAGGATTTGATTCAATCTTTGTGGTAGTGGATAGGTTTTCTAATATGGCACACTTCATTCCATGCTAGAAAACCAACGATGCGACTCACATCTCAAATCTGTTTTTCAAAGAGGTCATTCAACTTCATGGTTTGCCGAGAAGTATAGTTTCAGACAGAGACATGAAATTCATAGGGCATTTTTGGAGGACCTTATGGAAAAAGTTGGGAACCAACTTGGCTTTCAGTTCAAATTATCATCCTCAGATGGATTTACAGACGGAAGTGGTGAACAGAATTCTAGGAGACTTGCTGAGAAGCTTGGTGACAGAGCACCACAGCTAGTGGGACAGTATATTACCCCAGGCAGAGTTTGCATACAATGACTCAGTGAATCAGAGTACAAGAAAGAGTCCATTTCAGGTTGTTTATGGCATGTAGTTGAGAGGAGTTTCTGAAATGAGGGATTCAAAATAGACTGTGACTAGCAGCGCTAGTGAAGAAGAGTTTGCAGAGACGATGAATCAACTTCACAGCCAGGTGAAGGAGCGACTGCTGAAGTCAAGCCAATAGTACAAGCGTAGAGCAGATCAACATAGAAGACAACTTCAGTTTGAGGTTGGTGATCTGGTCTTGTCACATTTGAGGAAAGAAAGGTTCCTGAGAGGAACATACAATAAGTTAAAGTTGAAGAAAATTGGGCCATGTAAGGACTTGAAGAAATAAGGGGAAAATGCTTATGAGATCGAGTTACCAAATGGGATCGGAATATCTCCGATATTCAATGTAGCATATTTATACCCATACAGGGCTGGAAAAGTAGAGACTGGAACTGAGCAGCCAGTGATCCAGTGAACGAAGAAAATGCCAGTTGCAGAGAAGTTGCAGATGGAATGCATATTGGACAAGAGAGTGGGTAGAAAGACCAGGAGGAAAGAGTACTATGAGTATCTGGCCAAATGGAAGAACCATCCAGTTGAAGATGCCAACTGGGAGACAGAAGCAAAAATACAGAAGCATGGACAGACTGTGCAGGAGCTCATGGACAGGAGCCCATGAAAATTTTTCAAGTGCGGGAGTATGATGCAGGAGCATCGCCCACACATGAAGCGAGCCAGTGCAGAAGCGGAGGACAGTTGGAAGGTGTCCAGCACAGGTTTTGAAAACACCTTGGAAGTTGTTGCACAAATATTTAATGAGCATTAAGTGGAAGCACACTTATATATTGTAATGGACCTTGAGTGGATAGCTCTCGTCCTTAGTAGATAGACAACATTTAAAATAGTTAATGCAGGTAGAAAGGAATTTAATTCTAGACTAGACAGTTTTAGAAAGCAGGAGGGAAAACGGATATAGACACCCTCATTGTGCAATTGTAACATTATTCAGAAGCAATTGGAGCAAGAAGGAGCAGAGAATTGTAGAAGAACACCCATGTACAGATACTTGAATTAATAGAATAAATTGATTCAAAATTCATGGTTTGTGTTGTTCTCTGTGTACTTGATCTTATGCTCAATTGATGTTTGTTTCCAGTCATACATTTTATTTTATATGCTGTGTATGTGATTTCATGTATGAATTGAAGTCTGAGAGGGAGATGGAATGAGTTTCAAATGTTTCTCTATTTGAGCCAAAGATTCCTGCAAGGAGTGTAGTCAAATTGTTCGCAAGGAGTGTGATGATGGAGGGTTCAGATAGAGATAGATTTTGTTCTCCTTCATCCCAGAAGGTGTATTTGGGCACAAGAGTCATGCAAGGAGTGTGCGGGCCAGGTAAGAGTCTGAGGGTTGCGAACCTAAGTGAGCCTTTGAAGGATTGATGTTGTGAGTGTGCGCAGAGGTGAGGAACTTCAACACTTAGACGTGGTTGAAGATTTTCAAAGGGGTTTTCTTTCTGAATACCAAAAGCTGTGGAAAGTTCAGTAAGGATAGGACTTCGAATTCGTCGAAGGATTGCACAGAGGAGTTGTGGCTGAAGTATTCAAGCAGGCACTGCAATTTTGTGCACAGGTGAATGAGTCTTCATGGAAGAAGGAGCAGACGGTTGGAATTCCCTAGGGAGAATTCGTGAATCACCGTAAGCCATTAGATCTTGGAAAAGTGTAGGGAAGATACGACGACGTATTCCCAAAGGGTTCCAATCTTAGGAGAGGCGGAGCCATTGATGAGGACCACGAGGGTCCTTGTATCCACACGTATATCATGGATCAAGGTTTCATGAGTCGAAGCTCCAAATTGTTGTAACAGGAATTGCGATATCACAATCTGCAATATCCCAATGGTGACATAAACAGTGTGGGACCGCCGGAGTTAGTGGAGGACATGTGGCACACTGTATCGGAGTTCGGGGAAATCCTGAACATTTTGGCATTAGGATTCGGGATCCAGTGAAGTCCGATTTCCCGTTAGAGGTGAAGGGACCATTGAAAAGTCAACCTGCAAGCGCATCAGAGTTTCAGCGCATCAGGGTTTGGAAGTCGATAAATCGAGTGGTTCGATATCGCGAATAACGAAATCGTGATAAGGAAAGTTCTAACAGGAGGAAGTCAGCGTTGACTGGCCATCGGGTCTCGGGGATTCGAGAGCCCAGTGATTGATCATTAGACTCATGAAGTCATGAGTTCCGATTCCCTGATAAGTAGAGAGAGGGGAATCGCGCAAAGTTTTCTCTTGGTGAATATTTCCCAATAGGGAAATAGAAGAACCTTAGCGTTCTTCGGGTCGAGAGAAGAGAAGATCCTATGTGCGCACGTGGACCTTCCTACCTGCAGGTGGTGAAGGGGCCGAGTTGCTGTCAAGTGGTATCAGAGCACTGAAAGACTCTTTGCTTTTTGTAGCAGGGAGGAGGAAACTCACCATGCCGCCGAGGAGAGAAAGAAAGTCACCCGATCCAAAGGATAGGGAGGTGCGGAGAAGAGGCACACAGGTAACTGTTAGGACCACATATTGTACCCTTTTTGCCCATACTTTTTGCCATTGTTATACCCTTCATCACTAATGTTTAGACTCATAATATCACTACATCTGATCATTCCAAGGTATATAAGTTCCTTTCTCATTATTATATGCTTAATCTGATTTGCATAATACTTTACATTACTTTTTGGCCTAACCATTGATTAGAAGTGCATAAGTGTCCATATTTGCAGAATAGTATTCAAGGCCGATGATGAAACATAGAACTATCCAAAGGCGTTGTTGAACTGATGCTGAAACACGGAAGCGGCTACACAGTCCATGCTGAAACACGAAAGCTGCTACACAAATCCGAGGACGCACATGCTGAAACACGGAGCTGCTACACAGTCCAAGGATGCATGT
>ML777493.1:723435-774591 GCA_009831015.1 Picea engelmannii | reverse complement strand
TAGACTTCATTCTCACAAGTGTGCTAAACAGAAGTAAGGCCCAAGGCTCCTGCTTAGACAGAAAGGAACTAAGTGCTTTGTTCTCTGTTAGATAGAGCTTATTGTTTTCTGCATTATTACTTTTATGAAAGAGTGTTAGTACTGAGTCTCTGTTTGAGAATAAGGGTCCTGTTCTCTGATTACAAGATAGTTGTTCTTACCCCCTTGCAATGTTATTTTAAATGTAATCCAGGATTCTTAATTTAAACTATAAAGAATTGCAATAGGGATATTTCTTTCCTGTGATACAATTCAGAGCTTCAGTTCACTTCAGCAAGTTTAGATAAAATGATTTCTTTACTGCAACACTAAGTGCTTTTGGAATTGAGCATACACAGTGCGCAGCTATCTTTGAAACAAAAGACTTCCCTGGGTTGATAATTTATGTTTCACTTGGTTGTTTGAAATTAATTAAGCAATTATAGTGACCAACAGTAACAAATCCACAAATGGAGAGACAGATTGGTGATCTTTGAGCAAGACTTGAAGACATGGAGACAGTGAAAAGATGCACAACCAGTGCAGGGGTTCTCAGTGATTCCGATAGTGAAATAGAGGCTAAACGTGAGGAGTAAAGTGCCACCGAAGATGCATCAAACAAGTGTTTGATCAGAGCTATTGCCAGGATGGGTGCAAAAGAAAAGATGGACATTCCAGTTTATGAGGGAAACTTGGATGCAGAGGAGCTTCTAGATTGGATTAGAGATCTGGACACCTACTTCGACTATGAATATGTCGAAGAGGATAAGAAATTCAAGCATACTGTTACATGCTTGAAGGGACATGCAACATTGTGGTGGGATGAACTACAAGATGACAGAAGTTGCAAACGCAAGCAGAAGATCAAGAGCTAGGACAGGATGATCGCGAAGATGAAAGTGAAATTCATCCCTAGGGACTATCAAATTACTCTATTCAGGAGGATGCAGAACCTGAGACAGAAGCTGATGACAGTGAAAGAATACACTGAGGAATTCTATCGACTGAACATCAGGGCAGGTCATTGGGAGAGTGATGATGAGAAAGTTTCCAGATATATGAATGGTCTGAGATATGATATCCAGGATGAGATGAGAATGGTTACTATCAAGAGGGTGGAGGATTCTTATCAAATGGCTCTGAATGTTGAAGAGAAGCTAAGCCAAAAACAGAGTTAGAGGGGCCGAGGTAGAAGTCATCCCAAAGGGAAAATAGTTGCCCAGGAAAGAAACCATAAGCCCAAGGACGACTGGAAAAATCCTCAGACTCATACCGAGAGAGGTGGAAGTTCATAGCGAGGGCTATATGCTGAGCAAAGAGAACAACATATAGAACCGAGTGGAGGATATGCTGACAACAACACTTTTCCTTGTACTAGAGGCAAAGGAAGAGGAAGAGGTGGAGTAATCACATGCTTCACATGTGGAAAGAATGGGCACAAGTCTTATGAGTTTCCAGAGAAAAAGAAGGACATTGGGGAAGCTCGTTCGTTGCCACTTCGTTCGTTGCTGACTTCATACAATATGATGACTCAGACTCCTTATCATATTGACCTCATACCAGGAGCTAGTTTTCCAAACAAAGCCGCATACAGACTGACGCCGCAAGAGAATGAAGAGGTTAAGAAGCATATCCAAGAGTTATTGGACAAGGATTTATTCAGGGAAAGCTTGAGTCCATGTGTTGTTCGAACAGTACTCAGTCCGAAGAAAGAGGGAGGCTGGAGGATGTGTACTAACTCAAGGGAGATCAACAAGATAACCATAAGGTACAGGTTTTCATTGCCAAGAATGGATGATCTGATGGATTGCCTGAGTGGGGAAAAGTACTTTTCAATGATTGATTTGAAAAGAGGATATCACCAGATTCGCATGAGAGAGGGTGATGAATGGAAAACAACATTCATGACAGTCGAGGGTTTGTATGAATGGCTTGTTATGTCATTTGGCTTGACAAATGCACCGAGTACCTTCATGAGATTTATGAATGAATTCCTGAGGGAATTCATCTGGAAGTTCGTCATTGTGTATTTGGATGACATACTGATTTACAGTAAATCAGTGGCAGAACACTTGAAGCATTTGACTATGGTGATGAAGAAACTACAACAGGAGAAGTTGTTGATTAATATGAAGAAATCTTCATTTATGAAGACAAATATCATTTATCTGGGTTTTTTTATATCTGCAAATGAATTGAACATGGATCCAGATAAGGTGGAGGTAATTAAAAATTGGCCATCATCGAGGAATGTATTTGAGATGAGAAGTTTTCACGGATTGGCTAGTTTCTACCGGAAGTTCATCAGGAATTTCAGTGGGATTAGCGCAGCGATGATGGATACAATGAAGAAGCAGCATAAGTCTTTTCATTGGACAATAGAGGCTGAGAAGATCTTCAATTTGTTGAAGCGGAAGATCACGGAACAACCAGTGTTGGTGTTACCAGATTTCCAGAAAACATTTGAGGTGAAATGTGATGCAAGTGGGTTTTCCATAGGAGCGGTCTTGGGTCAGGAAGACAGACCGATTGCGTATTTCAGTGAGAAGATGAATGAGGAAAAGGTGAAATACTCCACATACGACAAGGAATTTTATGCTATCAATCATGCATTGAAGAAGTGGAGGCATTACTTGATCCCAAAGGATTTTTTTTTATATAGTGATAAGCGTGCATTACAGTTTGTGACTCAACAGGAGAAGTTGAATCAGAGACATGTAAAATGGGTAGAGTATATGCATAATTTCACATTTGTGATTAATAATAATTCAGGTACTGCTAACAAAGTGGTTGATGCTTTGATCAGGAAGTGTTTGCTGTTGCAGGAGTTCCGACTCAAAACCTTAGGTTTTGATGATCTCAGGGACATGTACGCGGGTGATGCATATTTTGCAGAAGCGTATAAAGTAGTTGAGAACCCAGTTCTCCAAGACAAAAGCAAATGGATGGACTACATGATCCAGGAAGGATTGTTGTTCAGAAAAAATCAACCGTGTATTCTGAAATGCTCCATGAGGGAGAACTTGTTAAAGGAGAAACACAGTGGTGGATTAGCAGGACATTTTGGCCATGACAAAACATTTGTGAAGCTGAGAGAATCATACTTTTGGCCAAGGATGTGATAAGATGTCAAGAGATTCATTAACAGATGTAGAATTTGCCAACATTCGAAGGGGAGGAAGCAAAATACATGATTTTATCAACCATTTCCCATACCAGAGAGGCCATGGGAGGCGATAAACATGGATTTCATATTGGGATTGCCAAAGATGAAAAGAGGATTTGATTCAATCTTTGTGGTAGTGGATAGGTTTTCTAAGATGGCACACTTCATTCCATGCCAGAAAACCAACGATGTGACTCACATCTCAAATCTGTTTTTCAAAGAGGTCATTCGACTTCATGGTTTGCCGAGAAGTATAGTTTCAGACAGAGACACGAAATTCATAGGGCATTTTTGGCGGACGTTATGGAAAAAGCTGGGAACTAAATTGGTGTTTAGTTCAGCTTATCATCCTCAGATGGATGGAAAGATGGAAGTGGTGAACAAAAGTCTGGGAGACTTGCTGAGAAGCTTGGTGACAGAGAACCACAGCCAGTGGGACAGTATATTACCCCAGGCAGAGTTTGCATACAATGACTCAGTGAATCAGAGTACAAGAAAGAGTCCATTTCAGGTTGTTTATGGCATGCATCCGAGAGGATTTTTTGAACTGAGGGATTCAGAACAGACTGCGACTAGCAGTGCTAGTGTAGAAGAGTTCGCAGAGACGATGAAATAACTTCATAGCTAGGTGAAGGAGCGACTGCTAAAGTCAGGGCAGGAGTACAAGTTGAGAGCCGATCATCATAGAAGACAACTTTAGTTTGAGGTTGGTGATCTGGTCGAGGCACATTTGAGGATAGAAGGTTCTCAAGAGGAACATACAATAAGTTAAAGATGTAGAAAATTGGGCCATGTAAGGTCTTGAAGAAATTCGGGGAAAATGCTTATGAGATCGAGTTATTGAATGGGATCGAAATATCTCCGATATTCAATGTAGCAGATTTATACCCATACAGGGATAGAAAAGTAGAGACTGGAACTGAGAAGCCAGTGATCTAGTGGACGAAGAAAATGCCAGTTGTAGAGAAGCCGCAGATGGAATGCATATTGGACAAGAGAGTGGTTGGAAAGACCAGGAGGAAAGAGTACCATGAGTATCTAGTCAAATGGAAGAACCATCCAGTTGAAAATGCCTGCTGGGAGACAAAAGCGGAAATACAGAAGCATGGACAGACCATGCAGGAGCTCATGGACAGGAGCCCATGAAAATTTTTCAAGCGAGGGAGTATGATGCAGGAGCATCACCCACACATCAAGAGAGCTAGCGCGGAAGCAGAGGACAGCTGAAAGGCATCCAGCACAAGTTTTGAAAACACCTTGGAAGTTGTTGCATAAATCTTTAATGAGCGTTAAGTGGAAGCGCACTTATATATTGTAATGGACCTTGAGCAGATAGCTCTTGTCCTTAGTAGATAGATGGCATTTAAAATAGTTAATGCAGGTAGATAGGAATTTAATTCTAGACTAGACAGTTTTAGAAAGCAGGAGGGAAAACGGATATAGACACCCTCATTGTGCAATTGTAACATTGTTCAGAAGCAATTGGAGCAAGAAGCAGCAGAGAATTGTAGAAGAACACCCATGTACAGATACTTGAATTAATAGAAGAAATTGATTCAAAATTCATGGTTTGTGTTGTTCTCTGTGTACTTGATCTTATGCTCAATTGATGTTTGTTTCCAGTCATACATTTGATTTTATATGCTGTGTATGTGATTTCATGTATGAATTGAAGTCTGAGAGGGATTTGGAATGAGTTTCAATTGTTTCTCTATTTGAGCCAGAGATTCCTGCAAGGAGTGCAGTCGAATTGTCCGCAAGGAGTGCGTTGACGGAGGGTTCAGATAGAGATAGATTTTGTTCTCATTCATCCTAGAAGGTGCAGTTGGGCACAAGAGTCGTGCAAGGAGTGCGCAGGCCAGGTAAAAGTCTCAGGGTTGCGAACCTGAGTGAGCCTTTGAAGGATTGATGCTATGAGTGTGCGCAGAGGTGAGGAACTTCAACACTTAGACGTGGTTGAAGATTTTCAAAGGGGTTTTCCTTCTGAAGACCAAAAGTTGTGGAAAGTTCAGTAAGGATAGGACTTTGAATTCTTCGAAGGATTGCAGAGAGGAGTTGTGGTTGAAGTATTCAAGCAGGCGCTACAAGTTTGCGCGCAGGTGAATGAGTCTTCGTGAAAGATGGAACAGATGGTCGGAATTCCCCAGGGAGAATTCACGAATCATCGTAAGCCATTAGATATTGGAAAAGTGCAGGGAAGATACAGCGACGTATTCCCAAAGGGTTCCAAGCTCAAGTGAGGCAGAGCCATTGATCAGGACCATGAGGGTCATTGGATCCACATGTATATCATGTATCGGGGTTTCGTGAGTTGAGGCTCCAAATTGTTGTAATGGGAATTGCGATATCGCGATCTGTGATATCCCGACGGTGACGTAAACAGTGTGGGACCACCATAGTTAGTGGAGGGTAGGTGGCACACTATATCAAAGTTAGGGGAAAGTAAAATCCTGAACATTTTGGCATTAGGATTCACGATCCCGTGAAGTCTGATTTATCGATAGAGGTGACGGGACCATTGAAAAGTCAACCCGTGAGTGCATCGGAGTTTCAACACATCGGCTTTCGAAAGTCGGTAAATCGAGTGGTTCAATATTGTGAATAAAAAAATTGCGACAAGGAAAGTTTCGAGAGGAGGAATTCAGCGTTGACTGGCCATCGGGTCTCGGGGATTCGAGATCCCAGTGATCGATCATTAGACTCGCGAAGTCATGAGTTCTGATTCCCCGATAAGTAGAGAGAGGGGAATCGCGTGGAGTTTTCTGTGGGTGAAGATTTCCCGATAGGGAAATAGAATAACCTTAGCGTTCTTCGAGCCAAGAGAAGAGAAGATCCTGTGTGCGCACATGGACCTTCTGACCTGCAGGTGGTGAAGGGGCCGCATTGCTATGAATGATGAGGGAAATAACACATACGCCCTGGAGAAGAATGGGAGGACGCACATGTTGTTGTCGATTAAGAACCAAGAAGTGAAAACAAAGGTGAGAAACATTGTACTTCTCATGAGTGGGAAGGAACTTATTAAGGAGGTTAAGAAGAAGGAAGAAACACATTTTATTGTGGTCAGGAAGCCAAGAATTGTTTTGACCAGTACAAGGATAGATGATTTACCAGAAGAAATCTAGAAGTTGTTGGAAGAGTTTGTTGATATAGTAGTGGATGAACTACCTTGTTCGGTGCCACCTATTAGGAGTATAAGTCATCACATTGATCTCATACTTGGAGCTAGTTTACCAAACAAAGCAGCATATAGATTGACGTCGCAGGAGAATGAGGAAGTTAAGAGGTAGGTCCAAGACTTAATGGACGAAGGATTGGTTAGAGAGAGCTTGAGTCCATGTGTTGTTCCAACAATGCTCAGCCCAAAGAAAGATGGAGGATGGAGAATGTGTATAGACTCAAGGGAAATCAACAAGATTACCATCAGATATAGATTCCCATTACCAAGGATGGACGATTTGATGGATATCTTGAGTGGAGGAAAGTTTTTTTCAAAAGTTGATTTGAAAAGGAGGTATCATCAAATTCATATGAGGGAAGGTGATGAATGGAAGACAACATTCAAGATGAATGAAGGGTTGTATGAATGGATTGTCATGCCATTTGGCTTAATGAATGAACCTAATACTTTCATGAGGTTGATGAATGAAGTCCTAAAGGATTTCATAGGGAAATTCATCATCGTATATCTTAACGATATATTAATTTTCATCAAGACAAAAGAAAAGCATTTAAAGCATTTAGTTGCAGTGATGAAGAGATTACAGCAAGAGAAATTGCTGATAAATATGAAAAAATCATCATTTATGAGGACATAACTCATTTATTTGGGTTTTTTAATCTCTTCAAATGAGTTGAAAATGGATACCGAAAAGGTGGATGCAATTAAGAATTGGCCATCATTGAAAAGTGTGTTTGAAGTATGAATATTCCATGGTTTGGCTAGTTTCTACAGGAAATTCATCCGAAATTTCAGTGGAATTAGCACACTAATAATGGATACGATGAAGAAAGGACATAAATCTTTTCACTGGACAAAAGAAGCAGAGAAGAGTTTCAACCTGCTGAAGAAGAAGATCACGGAACAACCAATTTTGGTTTTGTCGGATCTTAGCAAGACATTCCAGGTCAAGTGTGACACAAGTGGATTTGCAATTGGAGCAGCCTTAAGCCAAGACGATAGGACAATCGCATGATTCAGTGAAAAACTAAATGAAGCGAAGATCAAATACTCAACGTATGACAAAACGATCATACAAGAGCTGAAGAAATGGAGGCACTATTTGGTTCCCAAAGAGTTTGTTTTGTACAGTGATAATAATGCTTTACAATTTGTGACTCAATAGGAGAAGATGAACCAAAAGCATGCTAAATGGGTTGAATTCATGAAGAATTTTACTTTTGTGATTAAGCATATTTCTGGAACTACTAACAAAGTTGTTGATGCTTTGAGCATGAAATGTTTTCTTATGCAAGAATTCAGAGTTAAAACTTTGGGTTTTGATAACCTCAAAGAAATGTACAAGGATGACCCATATTTTAAGGAAGCATATGAAGTGTCTGAGAATCCAATGGACTGAATATATGATCTAGGATGGATTATTATTCAGAGGCAATCAACTATGTATTCCAAAATTCTCCATGAGGCAGAATTTGTTGAAGGAAAAACATAATGGAGGATTGGCCAGACACTTCGGTCATGACAAAATGTTCTAAAAGTTGAATAGCTCATATTATTGGCCAAGGACAAGAGTAGATGTTAAGAAATTTGTGGACAGATGCAGGATTTGTCAGCACACAAAAGGGAAAAGGCAGAACATAGGGTTATACCAGCCATTACCCATACCAGAAAGGCCATGGGACACAGTGAGCATGGATTTCATATTTGGACTACCAAGAATGCACATTTTGATAGATTCAAGAGGCTATGATTCAATATTTGTGGTATTCGATAGATTTTCCAAGATGGCACATTTCATACCATGCCAGAAAACCAGCGACGCAACTCATATTGCAAACCTATTTCTGAAGGAAGTCATCAGACTTCACAACTTGCTAAGGAGTATTGTTTTTGATCGAGATACCAAGTTCGTGGGACATTTCTGGAGGACTTTATGGAAGAAGATGGGGACAATTTTTTCATTTAGCTCAACATATGATCCTCAGACAGATGGGCAGACAGAAGTTGTGAACAGAAGCTTAGGATATTTTCTGAGGAGCCTAGTGACTAAACACCATAGTCAATGGGATCGCATTCTTCCATGGGAGGAATTTGCTTACAATGATTCACTCAATAGAAGCACAGGGCAAAGTCCATTCCATATTGTACATGGATTGCAGCCAATGGGGTATTTCTGAATTGAAAGGTTTGGAACAAGATGAATTCAGGAGTGCTAGTGCAGAGGACTTTGAAGAAGCAATGAAGGAGCTTCACAGCTGAGTCAAGGAGAGATTGTAGAGTTCAAGTCAAGAATATAAGCACAGAGCAGATCAACAAAGGCGAGAACTTCAATTTAAAGTTGGTGATTTGATTCTTTCACATCTGAGGAAGGAAATATTCCCAAGGGGAACGTATAAGAATATGAAGATGAAAAATATTGGACCATGTAAGGTCATAAAGAAATTTGGGGCAAACGCATATGAGATTGAATTACCCGATGGGATCAAAATTTCACTGATATTCAATGTTGTGGATTTGTACCCTTACAGAGATGAAGAAGCAGGAGAAAAAGATGAACAGAAAGAAGTTCAATGAACAAAAAAAAGGCTTGTAGCTGAAAAGCGACAAATGCAAGGTATAATTGACAAGAGGGTCATCAAAAATACTAGGCGAAAAGAGTATTTTGAATACTTGGTCAAGTGGAAAGGACACCCAGTTGAATATGCCAGTTGGGAATATGAAGCAACAATTCATAAGCATTGACAGACCATGCAATGGCTCATGAATAGGAGTTCATGAAAAATTTCAAGCGAGGGAGTATGATGCAGGAGCATTGTAAGAAGCCAGCCAAGTGAGCATGAGGGGGGAAGACAGCTGGAGGAGCGCAACACACATTTTGCACATTTTGAAATGTTTTTGAAAAATTAATGAACATATGTTAATGTAGCATTTAAGGGAAACATACTTGCATGTTGTAAACAAATCTTGAGTGATTCTCTCTCATTTGTCATTGTAAAAGGCATTTAATCCTAGTTAATGAAAGTAGGAAGATTTGAATTCATAGATTAGACAACTAGAGCGTAGGAGCGAGAATGGATATAGACACCCTCGCCTTTTTATCATAGTAGTAGTTGTTGTATCATTAGCACAATAGAGAAGAGGAGAGTTGTAGAGAAGAATCAATGTACAAAAGAAATTGAGTTAATATATGAAGCTTTGACTCAACTTTTGTGGTGTTATGATGTTTATTTATTACATATGTTGAATGGTATGATTATAGTTGTTTTATTCTCTCTGTTATGCATTTTTTATGATGTTATGTTGTGTTGAATGTATGATTTCATGTTGAGTGTATGAAATCTGAGAGAGAAAGAGAATGAGTTTCAATTGTTTCTCTTCCTGAGTGAGAGAAGTTATTGCAAGGAGTGAAGTGAAACGTCCGTAAGGTGTGCGTTGACAAGGGTTCTGACTTTTATCTCAGGAAGCTCAGGAAGGGTACTGTTGTTCTCATTCCAGTAGAAGTGCAAGTGAAGCACATAAGCCGTGCAAGGTGTGTGCATACTAGTTGAGGCCTTAGAACTTATCAACCAAGGTGGAAGTATTGAAGGATCACTACTGCAAAGAGTGCACAGGGTCGAGAAATCAAATAAATGGAATTTATTTGAAAGTTTGTCACAAGGAGTGCGAGCAGGAAACCCTTTTGGGAGCCTCTAGGTTGGAAGTGAAATCTCGGGAGGGATAACCCTTTTGAACTCTTCAAACGAAGGAAAAAATAGAACCATTTCAAAGGGATATGAGGATCGAAGTCATCCAGCAGAAGTAAATTTCAGAAGGGAGAACACCAGATTGTCTCGCAGAAGTCATAGAGGAAGAAATCTAATGGTCAGAATTCTTAGAGGAAAATTCCCGAAGTTGTGAGGACCATAGGATATAGAGGAGTTGTAGTGTGGATAAAGGAAAAATGAACCCATTTCATTGGTTTCAAGGATCAACAAGGATCATCGGTCATGGTCAGTTTGGGCCGTCAGATCATTTCATGAACTTGGGTTCATAAGTTTGGAGGTGGAAGATCAAATTCCTCGAGTCGCGAGGTCTCGAGTTGTGAGAAGTGGAGGAAGAGATCCAAACCATTGGATCCAAATCATGGGAGGACCGACAGATCTGAAATTTCATGATTATCGCATATCGTGACTCTGGAGGATAGACCAAATCCTTTGGTTGTGTGAATTTTCGAGTAGCGAGAAGTAGGAGAAACCGTCGGATCAAAACCTCTTCGCTACATCGCGTATCGGGGTTTTGGAGGTTGGGAAGAATCAGTTTCGATTACAGAAGTCACGAGCTTGTGAGTTGTGAGGGCTCGTGAAACATGTGGCATGTCCACTTGGTGGGAACCGCGTGGCTGATAGGTTGTGTGATGATAAGTCGCCCAGAGAGAGGAAGAAGTGGTGACAGGTGGTGGATACGTGTCATTTGAAAAGGGGGCTAACACCCTATTGATTTCTCATCCTTCATATTCTCATAAGAAAGGAGCACAAAGCCTCAACCATTCAAGTCACAAAGTTGTGAGTTCTAAGAAGCACTAAAGGAGTCAACCTTCTCTAACTTTCATGTCTCAAAGTTTCGTAAAAGAAGGGCCCGGAGGTTCAACCTTCCAACTTGTGAGATTGCGAGCTGTGAGAAGTGAAAAAAGGAAGTCAACCATCTCCTCTCGAGGTTTCGAAAAGGGAGAGTGCCAAAGTTAAATCCTTCAACTCACGAAGCAATGAAGTTGTGAGAGGTGCTAGTTGTTAGCCCTAGCTAGTGGTCGCTGGTAGAAGCGCTAACAAGAAGGGAGGTATACCCGTATCGTTACCTCAGGTATCATGAGTTTGGAAAGAGTAGTCGAGGGTCTTCGACCCATGAACTCGTGAGTTGCAATTTATGAAAGACGCTTGCGCTAAGACAAGGTCATGATCGCTTGGAGAAGGAAAATCTCGTGCCTGGTGTCAAGTTACATAGGGCAAGTTTTTACAAAGGACTTGTGGATTCATTGTAGGTTCCAACGGGAATCAGAGGAGCCACTTCGGCTAAAGGTAATTTTATAATGATCCAAAGCGGATCTTGACCCAAGTTTTGGGGTCTGTGTCAATGATCTAGAAACAGTTTGTGTAAAGTTTGATGATAGTTATCCCATGGAAAGAATCAAAGAAAATCTAATAGAACTTCAAAAGGAAATTGAAGAGGGTTTATACATATATAGGAGTGATCATTTTTCTACACACTATAACTATCTTTCAGATAACACTAAGAAGTTTCTTAGGAGGAGTCAAAGGCACATCTTGAAGTTAAAGGGAATGCTCAAACAAAAAGAAGAGAGTTCTAAATTAGAAGAAAAGGAAGAAGAGATCACAAGACTAAAGAATGGAAAACAAGACATGAATATAGATGATGAGATTAGCAAAAGTTTTGAAACCATTATTCATGTCAAGACCCAAATTGAAGAAGCCAAAAGAATAGAGGAAATATTGAAGATTCAAATAAATGAAAAGGAAGAGTCATGTTGTAAGCTAGAAGATGAAATTGTTGACCTTAGAAAGAAGGTAGAGAAGTCAAAAAAATTCTTGAATAGCTCAAGAATCTTGGATGAGATATTGGAAAGTCAAAGACCACCATGTGATAAATCAGGTCTTGGATACAAAGGAGAAGATACACATGTTGAAGTAAGCACCTCAAAGAAGCATGAGGTAATTCTATCAAAGAAGGAAGACAATGTTGCAAAACAACCATCTACACAAGACAAAGAATATTTCAAAATAACAAAGAAATAAAGACACCGAGAAGCTACTTTTGGGACACCAAAGAAAAGGTATGAAAGTTATTTTCATGGGAATTGTTATTCATGTAATGGATATGGTCACAAAGCTTTTGAATGTAGATCTTATGAAAGGAGATATAATGGAAGATTCTATAACACCACAAGGTATTGGAGACGTGATCAATTCGGACATATTGATGTTCATTGTAACTCTATGAGATGCTACAAGTGTAGTGGATTTGGCCACAAATCCTAGGAGTGCTGGAACACAAGAAGAAATTTTGTGATGAGGTTTTCACATAGAATGGATAGAAGAAGGAATGAGGTAAGAAAGGGAGATATCTTTGAAAATATGGATGCTTAGAGCTCAAGTTCTGAGGAGAAGGGTCATCTACAGAAGTGGGTGAAGAATACAAAGAAGCCAGATCATAACGAAAGACTGAAGGATGTATAAAAGTGTCATCTACTAAGGTAGACACGGATGACAGTGGTGACAGTCATGTGCATATGCATGCTGAACTTGAATAGGTATCATACACACACGCTCTATTGTGAAGAAGGCCACGTATATATTGTAAAGCCTTGGGAAAAAGGCAATGCACATGGCTTGCAATTTGATGTGAAGGTATAACTCTGTATTGCAGGGTCTGACATTGTTTATTGCAGGTTCTGACATTGTTTGCTATAGGTTTTCATGGTGATATCACACAATGGTATAATAAAAATAGATATTGGGTTCATGGAACTAGCCCAAGAGTATGGATTTATGTTGATCTGCTGGGATTAATCATTTTGTGATGTTTATGGTGGTGTACATGGATGGTATATCTTATGATGTACTATTGGAAGCATGTGTTGATATCATGGTGCATGCATTTTGCATATGGATTGGGATACATGTTGAGACATATGGTTGGTGAGTTGATGAGGTGATCATGTTGTACATCATTTTTTATCTATATTTGATGCATGATTGGTACTTTTCTATTAAATTGGAAGAGGTGCCTACTAGCAGTTTGATCGGCAAATGTTTTATTGAGGATTTGGTATACATATATGGGATTCATCATTTTGTGGTATTGGTGCATGGTAATGTACATGTTTGTTACACTCATAGATGACATATGCTTTATGATACTATACCATTGGTACTACTTGATTAGCACAACAATTGGCATTTGTTTGAGATACATAATTGTGGCACTTGGTTCATGATGGAGACATATCACGAGTGATATGATACATTATTTGGCATGTTGGTAGATGCACATGGTTGGCATATTGGTGGATGCATATGGTTGGTATATTGGTAGATGCACATGTTGGCATGTTGATAAAGGCATATGATTGATACATTCCATGGATGATATCTTTTGGCACATTGCATGATGTTGATGTACATGGTTGATGTACATAGGTATTGTGCATGATGAGAACACTTTTTTTACATGATGTACTTGGTTTATATTTTTCTCATGATTCTTTACTTCATTGTTGACATATCTTTTTCTTAAAGATGCTTGGTATGGCATGAGTTTGATGCATGAACAGGTCCAAGAATCATTATATGGTAGCACAATGTTCATCTTACAGAAAAGATAGTGGATACATACCCATAGGGGAATTCATTCTTCTTCCCATGATTCTAGGAGGAGATATTTATCATATGCATACCTAGAAAAGAGCCCTATACTTGAAGAAATAGAATAGGAGCATAATTTTAGGGGGAGAAATGGTCATAGGGGGAGTATGTTCGATGTATCTTCATCCTTACATTAGAGTGATATACCTTGTTCAAAATGGGAGAGATTATTCAGAGGAAGATCAAAGGCATTCAAACAGGGGGAGCAACCCCAAGGAGAGTTCAAATAAGGGGAGAAGCCCCAAGATGAGAATGGCCCTTTGCCATTGATGTCAAAAGGGGAGAGTTAATCAGATTGATGTGATTGATGTTTATTTATGGGGAGAGATAGTCACATTGACTATTGATGTAGAGCATGCCTTATGTACATGTTGACATCAATGTTGGTATTTCCATCAATGCCAAAGGGGGATATTGTTGGATCATGTTGTCATTAATGCCAATGGTTTGATTTATTGATGTCATTGATTGATTTCAAGTGATTGATTAATTGATTGATTGATGATTGATGTAATATAATATGTATTTTCCTTGACGAGAATGCATAGATGAAGATGGATCAATGAGTTGTCATTGATATGATGAAGATGGATCAATGATTTGTCATTGATACATGATGAACATGGATCGATGTGGTTTCATTGGTATATGATGCATTGTTGGAAAAATGTGTAGATGAATCATTATTGTCTTATCATAGTTGATAATGTGCACAAATGGATGAAATCCAAAGTGGTCCCCTTATGGTGAAATCCCTCACAGGAAGATGCTTTGCGGATTGACTTATCCTAGAAGAATGGTTGGAGGACCCATGCTCTCATTATTGTCTTATCATGAATGATAAGGTGCACAAATGGATGAATTACAAAGTGGTCCCCTTATGTTGAAATCCCTCACGGGAAGACGCTTTGTGGATTGATTTATCCTAGAAGAATGGTTGGAGGACCCTTGATTGTATGTGGAATAAAGAGATAAAGATCAAGGATATTGTTGGTGAAACTATCCTATATGTATAGTTCTTGTCGTTCCATTTCCAGTTGTATGTATAATGTCACATAACTCCTCACGGTTAGAGAGTTATGGCAATGAGAAGTTGGAGACCCCAGGTTTGGGTAATGGACCCAAGTTTGTTTGATGGGTAATGGTATGAGTTATGATATATTTTTAGACAATACTATTTTATATGGATAGTACATGTCATGCCATCTCTGGTGGTATGTGGAACATCACATTATAAGTACAAAGTTATGATTACTTCAAGTTAGGGTTGTTGACTAATCCAAAACTATGCATGTGAGACTAAAGAAAAGTTTGATGAAAATGCTAGTCTCTTGTTGTTGAAGTTAAGGAAGGTTTGAAGGAATGTGATCATATACACCAGGTCTCTTACAGAGTTACAAATTAGATTTGGATTATGAAATTGATGAGGGCTTTTGGTTGAGGTACATGTTGAGTACATGGTTGAGACAAGTAGTTGATGAGTTGACACATACATGAGGTGTATAGTTGATGATGTTGGTACATATTAATGAGTCACAATTGATGAGTAGTTGACACATGATTCGTACATACTTGGTACATGATTGGATGCACTTGTTTATGGTACAAGTTGATTATAGATTGTTTGGCACAGGTTGGTGCATGGTTGATGCACTTGTTTATGTTGACATATTGATATATGTTGAAGATTGTTGCCTCATCTCAGTTGGTGCTGAGAATGTAAGTTGATTCTTGCATATAGAGTTGGTTCTCTTGTTGAGTTGTACTCTATTAAGTTGTTGCTGAAAAACCCTCGGTTTGAAGTCCATAATAAAAAGAAAAATTGTACATACATATTGTGTTCTTTGTGTTCCTTGTGGAGATGATTTGTTGATGATATGTTGCTGATATGTGTTCACATCTAACTGATTATCAATGACAAAAATGAGTAATGAGTAAATGTTGAATGTTAACTAAGGAGTTTTTGTGTAAGAGGGAAGTTTTTGGAAAAAAATCCCCACACTCATTCACCCCCCCCCTCTAAGTGTGGTAGGTGTGTCCAACACCTTTACCATTCAACCTACACCCAACTCTTTTTAGCATGCTCTATTCATCTATCCACACAAAATTCCATATGCAATGATTTGGTTGCAATTATGCACCATGAGTATCTACAATTGTGATCTCCTTGTCAATGGCTCTCCACACCAGCAGTTTTTTCAAAAAGCATGCCCACACAGACACCCGACACTATTCACACACCTAAGATAATCTAATCTACATCATATTAATCTCAGATATTTATGGGCCCTCCCGTGAGGGAGTTACACCCAAAGCTACTAGCTCTGATATGAATTTAGAAAAGTATTTCCCACAAAAAAAATGTTATTGTATTTTATTTTCATCACATATTTATACATCAACCTTAGGATTAAGATAGATAGTCTTTATTAACCATACAATCCATTTGTTGAGATAATATTTCAACCACACACTTAAATAAGGATATAGATCTAACAAATTCTTAACCAAACATCTCAAGTAGAGATTACAATAACTAGTACAATATATGATGAGGAATATTAAATATTAAGTACAAGGAAATTAGGAGTTAATATGATTCATATTTATGAGAAGAATGAAATGATTAACATACTAAACACAATAACAAAGAGATACAAAGAAAAACAACATATATCTATTGAACAATAACTTCTATTGAATAAATTAAATACGTTGAAATTGTAAAACTGCACAACTGAAAACAACTTGCTTGAATGGTGGTAGCTATCTATGAGAAGGGATGTGGATTTTATGTGAATATATCTGAGAAGAATGAATACAATGAGGCTCTAGGATCATTTTTAACATTACTCATGAATTCCAAAACCCTAGACATCCAAAAACCTAAACCTAGGAGATGAAATTCCCAAAGTTATGTGGGCCCCGCTAGGTAAGTTGGTACCTCAACTTCCCTGGGTCGAAAATTTTTCATACGACCTTTGTTTTAGGCACATGATATCCCTTTGGAAAGGTATTTTCAAGAACTGCACAACATGTTTTCAAACTCTAACTTCGTCTACAATTTCACTGTGGCAAGCCAAAAAAACATTGTTTAGGGCCCTAAAATGACCCTAGAAGTACAAAAAGATGTGCTAACATGAAAAATTCCAAAATAATCCACTTGGATTAGGTGGGAGGCCACCAATATCCATCTAGAAGATGTGTAGGGCTTCAGACAACCCCAGAAGTGTAGAACCCTCAATTACAAAAAAGTGAAAAATAATTTGTTGAACTAAAGGATATCAAGAGGAGTCAGTTGTAATAGGTGGGTTGCCACCAATATCCACCTTGACCAGTCCTCCCCCATTAGGAATAAATGATATCCATTGCATTGAGTTCACCCATCAGGTGAAGAAACTTCTGTTGAATGTTTCCCCAGGTGAGCCACTTTCCCTAGTGTACAAGTTGCCTTGCCTTGACAACCTGATAAAGATGGATCCTCTGCTTGCGAGTTCCCTTGACCTCTGTGTCCACTATATGATATGTGGATTCATGTTCCATGAAATAATTCTTGATATCTGTTGGTGTCATCTTTTTGTGATCTCTGTGTCTAATAATGGTGGAAAATATGGCCAAAGGAGGTTCACATTGAACACTAGGTGTAGGCCAAGGAAGGGTGGAGTCTTTAACTCAAAAGAATTTATACCCACAACCTTTGTGATAGTGTAAGGCCCATAGCTAAGTGGGTGTATATTTTTATGGGGCCATGTAAGGCACTCTTTATGGAAATGTAACCAGACCTTGTCTCCCACTTGAAACTAGTGCAACACCCTATGGTTATCCTGGCTCTATTTGTACTTAGCATTGGCTTTTTGAAAAATATCGTGGACCTATTGGAGGATGTCCTGAATATGCTCAATGAATCTAGTGGCTTTGTTGACCTCAAACTGAATATGAAAATATTTTTCATGTTTTGTTGCAAGAGGTAATGCAACATCAATGGGACCCAAGGGTTGGAATCATATCCCCACCTGAAATGGGCTATGGCTAGTGGAGATATGGAGATCTCTATTATAGTTGTGTTGAACATACATAAGACTCTCATCCCATCCATGTAGATGATTAGAGTTGTACATGCATAGGATCTGCACAATCATCTGATTAATGACCTCTATTTGGCCGTCAGTTTGGGGGTAGACAGTAGTGGATATAGTGAGCTTGGTGTCCAATAGTGACCATAGAATTGACCAAAATGTGTTGAGGAACATGTTGTCCTGATTGGAGATGATGGTATTTCGTATCCTAAAATGGACCCACACTCGTTTGAAGAAGATATTGGCAGTATCTTCCATTGTGATGCGCTTCTTGCAGGCTGTGAGGATGGCCATCTTCGAAAACTGATCGACTACCACAAATACAAAATCATTTCCTTTCCTGGTGGATGGAAGGCCACACATGTAATCCATTGAGATAGATTCCCAAGGCCTCTAGGGAGTAGGAAGTGGGGTGTATAATACTTTATTCTTGATGGTTCGATAGGAAATGGCACATGCAGTGCAAGATCTGATATAATTGTTGATGTTCTATCGAAGTTTTGGATAATAAATTTTTTTTTGTAGAACGACCATAGTTTTCTCCATTCCAAAATGTCATGCCATTTGACTGTAGTGATCATCCCAAATTATATCTGTATGCTCACTTGCAGGAACATAGATATGGCCCAGATGGCATAACAGTCCATCCTGAATGTTAAAATCGATGACATTCTCACATGTACCCAATATCTAATAGGTGGTGGAAAAGTTTGGATATTGTTGATAAATGTGGGGCACTCAGATGCCTCATGTCCATAGGAATGGAGCATGGTTGTGAGTGCAGCTATGAGAGGTCAAATGAGGAATCATCGACATGATTTGTACTCTCTATCTTATACTTGATGTTAAAATGGAACTGTTGTAGGTAGTTGGACCACTTCTGATGGTGGTCATTCTGCAACTTCCCTTTTGTCTATATGAACTATAGAGTCTTGTGATCAGTGTGGATGATTGTCTCCTTTCCAAGAATGTAATGTTTCCATTGACGACATGCTTGTACAATGGAACACATTTCCTTTTTATTGATGGGGTATTTTTTGGACAGTATCTGAGAGTGTCTCACTATGGTATGCCACCAGAAGACTGTGATGAGTGAGAACTGTGCCTACAACATAGTCGAATGCCTCAGTCTCAATATCGAATGGTTGTTGTATATCGAGTAAGGAGAGTATTGGAGATGAGAACAAATGATGTTTTAGATCATCAAATGATCATTATTTTTCCTTCCGTAATGTGAAATTTTCCTTTCCACCACCCTTGGTCACTTGGTTGAGGGCCCATGCAATATGGGAGAATCCCAACACAAACTATCGATAGAATTTGGCCAGTCCCAAGAAGCTATGAAGATCGGTTAGAGTGGTCAGGGATATCCAGTCACAAATGAATTGGATCTTATATGGATCAACATGTACCCCATTCTCATCAACAATGTAGTCCAAGTATTGGACATTGTTCATGCCAAAGGATCATTTTTCCAAATTGGCATATAGTTTGTGTTGTTGCAAAGTAATCAAAACTTGTTGAATATGTTGCATGTGCTCCTCTAAAGTTCTTTTGAAGATGAGGATGTCATCCAAATATACCACCACAAAAGAGTTGGTGAAGGGTATCAATACATCATCTTTCAACCTCATGAAAGTGGTTGGTGCATTTGTTAAGCCAAAGGGCATGACCATGTTAGAAAAACAAGATCACGGAGCAATAAAAAATAAAAAAAATGTTGAAATAAAACATAGAAGATACAAAATACAATTGAGATAGAGATATATGTGGTTCACCCAGCATGGGCTACATCCACCAGTGAAATTTCTAGGTCCTTTCTTTATTATTATCCAACAAATGAATGGATACAACCTAAAACACACCCACTATAACTTCCTCTTCTTTCTCACACAGTCTCCTATCTCAGAATACAATATTCACAATGATACATATCCGAAATACATTTCCTTCATAAAAAAGGGTTTCCTTCTATGTAAAAAAAACGTAACATAAATTATACCATTAGATATGCGACCTTATAATGAACGGTCCAGATTTACCATGAAATTAGAATATACATTTACAAGGCAATTTTTTCTTTGTGGGTCCGCTTTCCCCCGAACCTCATAGAGGGGGCTCTGCACTCCCCCACATGGAGGAGTGTACATTATTTTGGGGTGTAAATTCTTCATGATGTATAAAAAAGGATAAAAACAAAGACCTTTGAATCATGAATATAATCATGCTCCATAACAAACAATCTCCCAATTGGAGATTGATCTCAACAACTCCATGGCTATTGTATTTGTTTTACTATGAACCTTATTGGACCTAGAAAATTTCTCATCTTCACCTTCATGCTTGAATGCCAACTGAAACTCAACAGGAACTCAGTTTCTCCCTGGTTACTCCCTTTCTTAGCATTTCTGTAGGATTCTGGCTAGTTTGTATCTTTTCCAAATTCAAATGTCCATCTTCCAAGACAGATCATATGAAATGATACCTGAGATGTATATGCTTAGTCTTCGAATAAAAGGATAATTTCTTTCCAATATGAATGAAACTCTCACTGTCACAGTACAACCTGTTATTCTCATTCTTCTTTCCCAATTCCTCCATAAACCTATGTAACCAAATCATCTATTTACTAGCCTCTATAGAAACAACATACTCTACCTCTATTGTTGAATGTGAAACAACCTTTTGCGTTTTCGAAATCCAACTTAATGTTGTTCCACCTATAGTAAAAACATACCATGTGGTGTTCCTCCTGCTATCTTTATCACCTGCCATATCTAAATCAACATATCCCTGTAGAACAGTGTCTGAACCTCCAAAACATAATGCATGAGTAGCGGTACCTATCAAATACCTAAGAATCCACTTTACTGCCTCCCAATTTTCTTTACCTAGATTGTTCATATACCTTCTCACAACTCTAACTGCATGTGCAATATTTGGTCTTTTGAAAACCATCACATATATCAAGATGCCAAATGTTAATGAATAAGGGACCCTGAACATGTATTCTATCTCCTCATGTGTCTTGGTACACATTTCCTTAGCTAATTTGAAATGGTTGGCCAAAGGTGTACTAATTGGTTTTTCATTCTGCATTCTAAACCTTTGCAACACCTTCTCTATGTACTCATCCTGAGAAAATGTCAATTTGTGATTTTTCCTATCTCTTGTTATTCTCATACCAAGGATTTTCTTTGCAGCACTCAAATCCTTCATTTCAAATGAATTAACTAATTTATTCTTGAGCACATTTATATCTTTCATATTGGACCCTACAACAATCATGTCATCTACATACAATAAAAAGATAATATAACTTCCATTTTCTAGCCTTTTAAAATAAACACAGTTATCAAAATGACATGTACTATAACCGTGTTCTGTCATAAACCTGTAAAGATTCAAATACCACTTCCTTTGAGATCTATTTAGGCCATACACAATTTTCTTCAACCTATATACCAAAATATCCTTCCCTTTGACCTCATACCCATGTGGTTGTTGCATATAAATCTCTTCCTCCAAATTCTCATGGAGAAAATTTGTTTTTACATATAAATGCTCAAGATGAAAATATTCTACTACCACAAGACTTAAAATATTCCTAATTGAATTCATTTTAACAACAGAATAAAATATTTCATCAAAATATATACCTTTATTTTGTGCAAAACCCTTTATAACAAGTCTAGCGTTGTACCTCTTTTTTCCTCCATCTTGTTCCTTCAACTTGTAAACTGATTTTATATTTCTTCTACAGGAAACTAAACCAAGTTGCATGTCTGGTTATTTACCAAGGAATCCATTTCCTCTTGCATTCCTTGCTCCCACTTCTTTTTGGTGTCTACCTGAATTGCCTCTTCATAACATTCTCGTTCACCAGAATCAATCAACAATAAATAATACAATGAAGGAGAATATCATTCATGGGGTCTACTTAAACTGATAAATCTTATAAAAACACTTGCAGGAGTTTGAGGTACCAATTGATTCTGTTGTTGTACAATTTGATTTTCTGGTACTTTTGGAATTTTGTTTTCAGTGATCTCATAAAGCACTATGTATTCTAGTTTTTTTGTTTCCTGTTTCTTTCCCTACAACTGATCTTTGTACATGACCTTATCATTGAATACAACATCTCTACTCCTAATTATTTTGTAATTTTCATAATACCATCAGTGATAACCAAAATCATTAACACCATATCCAATAAAGGTACACTTCTTGGAGTTTTCCTCAATCTTTGTTCTATTTTTTTTATCAATATGGACAAATGATTCACAATCGAAAGTATTCAAAAAATAATAGTTTACCTTTTTACCTTTCCATGCCTCCTATGTAATTCTACTATCCAAATATCTTCAAGGTCCTTTGTTTATTAAGTAAACAACAATATCTACAACATTTTCCCAGAAATATAAGGGAAAACCAACATCCAATAGCATACTCCTTGCATGCTCCATGATTGTCCTATTCATCCTTTCTTAGATACCATTTTCTTGTGGTGTTCCTGGAATTGTCTTCTCTCTACAAATCCCATGGTATGAACAGTAATCATCAAAATCCTTTCTGAAATATTCACCTCCATTTTCTGATCTGAGACACTTCAACCTTTTTCCTGTCTCATTCTCAACCAAAGCTTTCCATTTCTTAAATGTATCAAAAACATCAGATTTTTGTCGAACACAATAAACCCAAGTTTTTATAGTTGCATCATCAATAAAAGTAACCTAATAATGAGAGCCACCAAGAGATGATACATGAGATGGTTCTCATACATCTGTATGCAAAAGCTATAACCTTTCACTCTTTTTTTCTTTTCTGACTCTGAGAAATCTGACTCTCTTCTGTTTTCCATAAACACAATGCTCACAAAAATCCAAATCAATTTGTTTAAGATCTGGAAATTTTTTTATTTTGTGAAGTATATACATCCCCTTATCACTTGTACATCTAAGACTATGATGCCATAGTGTTGTATGCACTCTTATAGAATCTAAAGATATATAAGAGTCAATATTTCCAGTACATAAATACAATGTACCTACCTTCTTTCCTTTTGCTATTACCAATGATCCTTTGGTGACCTTCCACACCTTATCTATAAATATGGATATACAACCTTCACTTTCCAATTTCCCTGTTGAAATTAGATTTTTCCTTATATCTAGAACATGTATTACCTCCTTCAACAACCATTTCTTTCTATTCCTTTTCTTTATTTTTACCTTTCCCATTCCAAACAATTTGTATGGTGCATCATCACCCAAATGAACCTATCCAAAATCACCTTGAACATATTCTAGAAAATGCTTCCTATGGGGTGTGGCATGAAATGAAACCCTTGAATCTACTACCCAAGACTCAAAAATATTATCGACAGAAAGAATCAAAGCATCTTGCAACACATCACCTATTACATTTTATTCTTGATTTTTCTCTTATTGTCCATCTCTTTGTTTCTTTGGAGCTCTACAATATTTCTTCATATGTCCTTTCTTCCCACAATTCCATCACTCTAGCTTTCCAAATATGGATTTGGATCTTCCCTTTCTAGAATTCCCGCGGTTCCCTGAGCCATTTCATCTATGTTTTTTTATTCCCATGTTCTCCATGTTTAAAGAATTACTTGATGTCTCACATGTGATTTTCCATCGCATTTCCTCACTAAGGATAACACCAACAAAATCATCAAATTTTAAAGTTTTTGAACCAGAGACAAAGTTACTTACAACCATGACCAAGTCATTCCATCTTTTTGGAAATCACCACAACATTAGAAGATCCCTGACCTCATCATCAAAGTCCACTTTTACAGAACTCAGTTGATTAGTAACTGTAGTAAATTCTTTTAAATGATCTGCAACAAACCCACCTTCCGACATCTTCATATTAAATAATCTCTTGATTAGAAATACCTTATTGGACTTTGAGAGTTTTTCATACAATTTAGCCAATGCGTCCATCATCTCCTTTGTTGTATTTTCTTTCGAAATATTGAAATCCATAGATTCTTCTAGGCTCAGTCGCATCATTCCTAGTGCCTTTATTTCAAGAACCTCCCATTCTTCATCCTTCATGGATGTTGATTTTTTTTCTATTCCACCCAATGGTAGGAATAGATCCTTCTGATATAAATAATATTCCATAACTCGTAGTTTTGTTCGTTAAATTTATTAATCCTAAACTTTCCATCTTCCACCATTGCTCCCACTCAAACCCCAAACCCTCTTTTCTTGCAAGTTGTCTTCCGCTCTGATACTATTTGTCACAAAAATGGGATCGTGGTGCAATGAAAAATAAATAAAATGTGGAAATAAAACAAAGAAGATACACAATACAATAGAGACATAGATATACGTGGTTCACCCAGTGTGGGCTATGTCCACTGGAGAAATTTCTAGGTCCTTCCATTATTATTATCCAGCAAATGAAGGGATACAACCTACAACATGGTCATTGTAGCTTCCTCTTCTTTCTCACACAATATACTATCTCATAATACAATATTCACAATGATACATAGCCACAGTACATTTCCCTCATAAAAGAGTGTTTCCTTATAGGGAAAAAAACCCTAAAATAACTTCTATCGTCAGATCTACAACCTTATAATGAACGGTCTAAATTTACTATGACATTACATTATACATTTAAAAGGCAATTTTTCTTTTGGGGGCCCGCTTGCCCCTATACCCCGTAGAGGGGTTAAACCCTCTCTACACTCCCCTATGTGGAGGAGTGTACATTCTTCCAGGCTGTAAATTATTCATGGGGTATAAACATGGCTCAACACAAAGACCTTTGAATCAAGAAGACAATCAGGCTCTACAACCAACAGACCAACCATTCAAAGAGACCTTCTTTAGATTTGAAAGTTGTCTTCCATACATCAATTAGTTCAATGGGAACCTGGTGGTAGCCAAACTTCAGGTTAATATTGTTGAAGGAATTTCCCCCCTTGAGTTTTTCAATAAGGTCATCAATACTGGGAATCGGGTATTGGTTCGTGATTGTGATTTTTTTTAATGCTCTGTAATCATTGCAGAGCCTCCAGGTCCCATAGTTATTCTACACCAGTACAGTAATTCTTCCACAAGGGGAGGGGTAGTTTCTGATGTTCCACTTTTGAATTAGATCTTGGATATGATGCTTGTGTTTTTCATTTTTGATCGATGAGCAATGATATATTGGTTCATTAGGGAGAGGTGTATTGGGGGTTATATCAATTTGATGCTTGACTTAGCAGTGCATTGGTACCCCAAGTGGGTGAGGAGAAGATGTCTTTGTACTCTTCCACATTCTTGTCCACTTTATATTTTTGCAAAGAGAGGCTCTATGTAAAGGCCATGGATGTGGTGTCGACCTTCTGCTTATTGTGAGCATGGATCACAAATAAAACAAACTTCCCGATCTGTGAAATGACATTACTACATTTCTTAGTAGAGATCAAAGAAATAGCAGTAGGTGGCTCTACCTCTGGTATCCTATATAATTTTCTACCAAAAGTAATAATAATACTATAGGTTCTAGAATCATACACAACACATCGCTTCAACAAATATGGTTGTCCTAAAAGTACATCACAAACTTCAAGTGAGAAATATCACACAATACCTCATCTTTGAAAGGCTCGATGTTGTAGAGCAAACGACACTATTGGTTGACACGAAGATCTATTCCTTGGCGAAGATCTAGCCAATGGTGTAGGGTTGTGGGTGCAGTGTCATCGGCAGGTCCAGCCACTTGACAAACTATTTTAATATCAGGCTCTTCTCATTGTTTCTATCGACAATGAAATGAAGTGGATCCCCCTTTACCCACATCTGTGAGTGAAAGAGGAATTCCCTTCCTATGGTTTTTCTAGTTCACTTGGCTAGACTTTGGTGGTAGTTACAGTGGAACTGGGTTCAACATCGATAATCCACTTCCTTCCTTCTGTATTTGATTCATAGTCAGAATCGACCTGTCTAAAAATCTTTCATCTCAACCATGCGTGACTTCTTGGAGTGGAATTCTTCAGTGTTATTCCAAGGGATTTTATGGTATTCACACCATTTTCTCGTGTCCTTCTTCAACTTCTCATTACCCTTCTTGTGTTGCGGCTTGGACTGATTTTCCTGAGAGTGTCCATCTTTTCTCTGTTCCTTGTTGTGTGGGTTGGTGCCACCTTTTCCCTTCTTAGGCTTTGAGGAGTTTACATATCCAAACTCTCACCTCTTTTGCTTAAATTTCTTCTCGATCTTGATAGCATATCTATAATTCGTAACCAATGATGAAATGTATAGAAACTTGATTTATGTTTGATTGTATCTATGAAAACATCTACACTATTTGGGCACCAGATGTCATTCAAAGCCTTTGATACCCAATTTGGTGCACAGGGTATGGAAAATATTGGTGAAATATGGTACTATTAGGTCCCTTTCCTGACACAAGGTGGTCCATCTTGTGTATCAGTCCTCGTAGCATCCAACAAGGTAGTACTATTCTTGAATGGCATCCTTGAAGGAATCCCATGTTGGAGCGACCATAAATATTGTAGATTCCTCTATGGCATTTTGCTCAGAGTAAGTATCCCACTAGTCCTTTGTAATTTTTAAACCTGTGAAGTATAGCAATGCATATAGATTCTTAATAAAAACAAAAATTAATCAATTGCTCATTAACATAGTACACAGAGATTTATACCGGAAACCCTCAACCAGGAAAACCTTTCTTATTTCATTATATCGAATTTCACCATTCAACATACAATATATATAATTTTTTTCGGTATTTCGTAGATAACAAAACCCTAATCCCTTGATATGGGATTAATTTAAAAAATCGCTAAAAATAGCAAAATCCATCCAAAAAAAAATTTCGGGGCACTGCCCCGAACGCTATGTGTAACTAGGGGGGGCATACTTGGCCCCCTTGGGACCCCCCTAGGAACTGTGCAACATACATGACACAAATAACACTACTACGAGGTATCATCAGACACATTTGTCGAATCTGATGCACCCACACACACACATGCAAATAATATAACACATACCCAAAATTCTCCCACTTGTTGTTTTCTTTGCATCCAATGGACCACAGGATTATATATAGTCAACAATCTAGGGAAGAAATTCCCATTATTAATCTACACCAGAAGAATTTTTTTGTTCTCACAAACTTTGTCAATGAATCTGCAACATTCTTCAAAGTGTCAACCTTTTCCAGTAACACCTTTTTTTCCTCAACCATGTCTCTCATAAAGTGATATTGAACATCAATATGCTTTGTCTTCGAATGATAAGTTGGGTTCTTTGCCAGGAAGATTGCACTATAACTATCACAATCTAATCTCACTTCTTGTTGTACAAAGCCAATACCTAAACACAATCTCTCTAACCATATTGCTTCCTTGCTTGCATGAGTGGTTGTCATGTATTCATCTTTTGTAGTTGAGAGTGCCACTACAGCTTGTATTTTTCTCATCCCACTGATTTCTCCTACAAATAAGTTAAAGACATACCCAATTGTATATCTTTTATGATCCATATCTCCAGCCCAGTCTGCATCAACAAATCCATGTATGGCCACCACTCTGTCCAATCCTAGTCTTCCTTTGTAGCACAATCCATAATTTGTAGTGCCACACAAATACCTAAAGACCCTCTTTACTGTTGTCCAATGCTCCTTCCTTGGTTTTGACATATACCTAATCAAAAATATCACTTCATGTGCAATGTACAGTCTAGTACAGACCATTTTATACATCAAACTGCCAACTACACTGGCATAGAGTACATGGGACATGTCCTCTTCTTCTTCATGTCTCTTGGGACACTGATCTGCAGATAACTTTACACCTATAGGAATAGTAAGCTGGAACTATTTACTTCCATGCATATTAAACCTCTGTAATATCGTCTCAATGTATTTTCTCTGATTCAACCAGAGTTTCCTGTTAGCACGATCTATTTTAATTTCCATTCCCAAAATCAAGTTAGCAACACCAAGATCCTTCATGTCAAATTTGGAGGATAGTTGTGTTGACGGGAAAATTTAAATTGTCGTCAACTGGAAGAATAGATCCAGTCCAGGGTTGTCTAAATAACCCAAGTTGTTTGGTGTAACCTATTTTGACAGGTTTAATGGCTCTGTTGGCCAACTAAATTCATAAATATAATAAAAGAAATGAAACTAATCTAAAATATATGATTCTAACAAATGATATATTACTGACTAATGTTTATTAAAAAGAAATGTGAATATAGACAATCTATACACAGATTACAAGGTTTGCATGAAATCTTGCGAAAATGATTGTTTGATAAAGTTTTTGAATCAAATATGAACAACTCTTCTTTATTTCTTTTTTTAAAGAAGATATTAAACAAATAAATACTAAATGAATATGATTGAAACAGTGACACAAAAACAGTTAAAACTAATTAATGTAATTATCGTCTCATTCATAAACAACTCTAAATAAAAGAAAAGAATGCATCTACTAACCTTTAACTGATCGTTCAATTGAGTTTATCTTCCTTTGTTGTATGAGCTCATGTCTGTACTATTGTTAAGGGAAACCTATAACAAAACAATACTAGGACTTCCATAATACATTCCAAGAAGTATTTGATACTGGAGTAAATTAATAACAACAGAAAGACAACTAATTAAAAATCATGTGATCTTAAGATAATCAATAACTAAGAACGAGAGAAAACTCAATTTTGAGTATTGATTTTATCCATCATTTAACATTAGGAATAAATTCAATACTAATCAAATGATAAATTGATCACACATATAGAATGGAATAACAAATTATGGACAACATATAACATTTAACAATATGAAAATGCCATATGATGACAAGCTAAAGATAAAATCAACCATAATAGCATTCTCATAATACAACAGTAATGAAAGAACGAAATGGAATAAGCATTACACAGGTCTAAAGCCAAATATGAATTGTTTTCCCATATTCTTTCTCAAAATCACATGCCCATACTGTAGTCTTGGAAGAATTTTTTGGGACAATAGACTCTTAAAGATAGAAAAAATTCATTAATACATAAATGATAACAATTAACCATGTATTGGTAAAAAAGACTAAATCTAGTTTAAATCAATGCATAATCAATTATTAAAAGAATATGAATATATTATAATGAAAATAAAACCATTTTACTCACAAGACAAAAGTCATTAAGCAACCTGGAATTCCATATTCTTCTTTGAAAATACTCGTCCATTCTCCCAAATATTCCAACCATCCATTACTCCATTTGAAAAGAAGAAAGGTTTAAAAAATAAATAACATACACAAGAGAAAGGATTAAAATCTCCCTCTCCAATTCTTTGGATCCCCTGTGACTCCAATATTTCTCATATATTTATACAATGAGTGAACAGTCTGGGCGTCACTAATAATTTTCATCGCCTAAAATTTGTCTCATAACGGGACACCAATATCTTTCAAATAGTGCACTGTTTTGGGAAAATTTCTACGCAAAAGTTAAAAGGGTCCATTTGGGAAATGGTTTTTCAATCGTTTCTTCAAATTCCTCAAGGTTTTCCTACAAACAGTCCTACAAAATCAATTGTTTGATCTTGGCGCCTTTCCAAATTTTATCTGGCGTTGCTGATAAAATTATTTGTAGCAATCCAATATTATTTTTGGATCAATCATCTTGAATGTATTTGGATAATCAAATCAAGCCATGATCAGATCCATATCAAATATTTGATAATAGAAACATGTGAAAGAAAAAGAAACCTAAATTAATAACCTAAAATTGTGAATAAAACAAAATCTAGAACAATAAAATAAAAATTGAATTTAAACTAACTATAAGTTCTAAACAAACATTGTTTATAATTTCCTTTCAAATATGATCTTAAAATTCTAGAATCTTCAAGTTAATGGAGAAGAGAAAAATATTAATTTTGATTTTTTACAAAATCAAACAGATGATAGATAATTCTTTTTTTTTATTATTATTACTTTTATTTTGAAATGAAATGAAAAATAAAAAAAGAATTTAATTAATTAATATCACCAAATGATTTTATGAAAATGAGAAACCAACAAAAATATTATTTGAATAAGTATTGAACACATTATTCAAAATAGTCAAACTTACTAATGAGAAAAAGAAAGAACACATAATCATAATTCAAATGAAAGTAAATAATTGATAAAAATTAACGTTTTTGTTTAAATTGAGATTTTTATGCTCGTTTCTAAATTTTGACATATACTCTTGTAATGAATGTCTCATACTATAGTGAATGTCTTAAGTTTATCTCAAAGAAAGCCAAGGTATGGAACTATTTGAAAAGGTTGATTCTGTAGCTCATTGTAATTATCAAGATTCTAACGGGGGCCCTTTAAATTTTGTAAAACATTAGGGGGAGTTGTTTGAGCCCAACAAATGGTGACTTACTGGGTGAAGCATTTATCTTTGATCTAGTAAGATTTCATCTCAGAAAGAAAAGAATAATATTGATAAAAGGATTTAAGCTCCCTAAAATAAATTCACTCTGAGACCATATGGTATTAGGATAAGCTCAATGTTATAACCAGACAATAGAATTTTCTTTGTAGTGGATCATAACCTGAAATAATGTATTAATCAAAGAGTCACAATGTTTATAAAAGAACTTCAATACCGTTGACAGAGCTACTACTTCCAGCAGGTGTCGATAGCCTTGACAGGGATGTCATTTAACCCACTCAAATTATTTAATCCCATACAATAGTTGTATCAACATGATGTATACTTCCATAAAAGTTAATTTAAAAACATATACCTGCTACCTCACGACTCGACATTACTTCGTTGCCAACAGGCTTGTTCAGTACCCCAATGAAGTTGTCTTGGTATCATGTGTGCATTTACCTGCTACCAGCGAGTCTATTCAGTACCCCAACGGATTTACACACACTTCCCACTGATGCAATGTACCCCGGACCCTAAAGACAGAGTCCACTACAGGATCATTCTTCCTTCACTGAGTTGAAATAGCTCTTCGGGCTCCTGCTCAGAAACCCATAAACAAATTTGATCCACACGTCCATCTTCTCCAAATGGACTCCAAGATATGACCGCGACCTTTTCCCTAAAAGTAATTTCGGGTTTTAGGACTTCCTGAGTCCCGATGTCGAGAGCCTCTGCCTTCTCAATCCTTCGAATGCCGAAATGCCAAAATGGAGAAATTTTGGCCTATGCGACCACCTATCCCGTGACCACATGCCTCTTTCAGAACTTCGGGTTTTCCAACGCCGAAATTCCCCTGTTCCTTGCCTTCAGGATTCCTGAAATCCCAAACCCTGAATCTCCGAAGTGCCACTCCCCGGATTTCTCCTCCAAGGATTACTTTTCTCCGGCTCTTCGCATTTCGTGACTTTGGGACCTCCGATGTCAAGTATCCCACTTCCTGTCTGTAGGATCCCCAAAATGACGAATTCTGAAATTTTGATATTGGTGTGACCACAACCTCACTCTCCTTTATGTCACATTTCACGACTTCATATTTTTCATTCCCAAAAGACCAGATTCCTTGTCTCCAGGAGTTCAAAATTCCCGATCTCTGATATGCCAAAATGTCAGACTTCTATCCCATCCTTTCAACACCTTCGGGATTTTTCATTTCATGATCCCACGATGGAAGGTTCTCCTGGTCCCTACTCCTAGGACTTCTCAGTATCCAAAATACCAATGTCTCCTTCCTTTCAGGGATTTCCCCGAAACCTCAACTATGTGCTCCTTTCTCAGAATTTCAGGATTCGCGGTTTCACAAATCCTCACCAACAAATGTTGCTCCTTTGAATTCCCGGTAGATGAATCCCCGATGTGCCGAAATGTGAATTCTCGGTGGGCTTTCAGATGTCCACCACGCGTCCTCCTACAAATGGATGACCACGATCCTCTCACTGTTTCAAGACTTTCACTGTGAAGTGCCCCTATCTCTTGTCATCGGGATTCCTGAAATGTCGAATCCCAAAACTACAAAATCTCGAATGCCTCTGCCATTTTGGGATTTTCATGAGCCTCTACTTAGATCATGTGTGAGATTAACTCATGCACACCTTCTCCTAGATCATACGATGGTCAACGATCTGTGAAATATATGACGACTTAGATCTTCTTCTCCTGTGAGCTATCCTTCTACTGCTACCTAGACGCAACCCTGCAACTCTCTAGATCTCCTCTTTTGCCTAATCTGACGATAGTTGTGCTCCCTCTTGTGAGCTTCTATTTCTTCCCAAACCTTGGAAGAATTCAACTTATCAAATACCTCAACCTTTTCTCCTATTACTATGAAGCCTGTGACTTCGACTTCTATTGGCATTCTTTGTAAATGATTTCTCTCCTGAGCTTTGTCGACCTGAACTCTCCAAAGAGTCTTCTTTTAGTCTCTGCGGTTACTTGTAGGGCTCTATGCATGAAAGAACTCTCCCTCCTGATATTTATTCTCTTTGAATCCTCAAAGGATTCTTCGACCTTTGTTCTCCGTGCAGGTCTCTGTCCCTCCTGGACTTTTCTTACTATGAACCCATGAGGCGATTCCTGACTCCTACACTCCTTGCAGAGTCTCTACATGCATGAAGGTGTTATCTGTCCTGAGCTTGTCGATTTCTCATACCTTTAAGGGACTTCACCCTTTTTCCTTCTCCCTTAGATGGAGAATCTGATACCCTCTTGGCAATCTCTTGCTCATGCAAATCCTTTTTGAGTCTACAGGGTGTTCAACAACCCTGTGAAGATTCTCTCCTGGACTCTTCTCTATCCCAGAACTCAAAAGAGTTCTCTCCTGTGCTTTATCTGCCATCCACTCAATGCCCTCCTGGAAAAGTTTCTCCTCACAAAATCCCATAGTGATTCTATTTCCCTTAATGAACTCAAACCAGAGTTTTGTTGTGCACTCTAGCACCTTCTCAATTCCCTCCTGGCAGAGCTTCCAGAATCCTCAGTGATTTTGATCCCTCATTGAACTCATAATGGAGTTCTCTTCTGCACTCTTTGCTTGTGCTCAATGCCCTCCTGGTAGAGCTCTACAGAATTCTTCATAGATTTTGTCTTGTTCTAAACTCAAACCAAAGTTCTTCTCCTCAATGCAACCCATCCATCTATTCAATGCCCTCTTGGTAGAGCTCTGTAGAACTCCTCAGAGATTTTGTCTTCTTCTGTACCTTTCCTCTGCACAGTCTTGTCTCCAAGGTGTTCAGAAACCTTGAGATCTTTCCCTGAGTTTAATACTTTAGCGGGTGCACCCTCCTGGCACGTCCTTGTCCAAATTCCGCAGAATTGGAAATGCACTCTATGCACTGGCTCTCAGAATCTGTGGTGTTCTGTCAGGTCCTCTTGGCATGAGACCACAAAGAACCCCAAACCTGAAATCAAAGAACTCAACAGATAGCATAACCTATGTTTCCCTGCAATGCACACTTACACACATATACAACATATAATGAACACACGAAAGCATTCACACAACACAGAATGACATGCAGGAAAAAATGTAGTTTTGTATTAATGTAAAATGCCTCATTTACAAAGTGTTCTTGAGCTCAAAATTTGACAGAGTCTCGGCTCCTTCTATTCTCTCTATCTTCACTACTCAACTCGACTTGACTCAACTTTTTCTACCTCTACAAATACAAAATATCTTTTACATGAGGGGGCTCTTTGAGCTCTTCCCTCCAAGCTACCTACCCTATTCAATTTCATTGAATTTACAATTTAATGGTTATTTATTCCAGATCGAAGCTAGATCTAAGCCTTACAACCATTAAAGGCTATCTACATCTAAAGCTTGCATATAGGCAGGGCCTTTTGGCTCTAATGGCCTTACAAACATTAAATGTGCTTGATTCAAATTCAAAATTTGAATATGAGAGGGATGTGCCTCTCTTCCTCATTGAATGTGTGCGCTAAGTGGGATATCTGGCTAGCGCATGACTAGATTGGGAGCTATGCTCCTGCATCATACTCATCTGCTGTGAAAAATCATGAGCTCCTACTCATGAGCTCTCCACCTTGGTTGTTGAAATCCTCCTGGATCCCAAACAACTCTTTGGAGTTGTCTTCCTCTTGCTCCATCTCTCTGTTGTTGTTGTTGTTGTTGCTTTGTTTCTGATGTTGTCTCCCTTATGCTCAACTTTTCATCATTGGTAGTCTCTTGTGTTGACTTCAACATCAGCTTCCTGATCTCATTGATCACTTCATCCAGCTACTGTCCTCGCTAGCTCTATTCATGCAGTCTCTTCTGCTATAATTTCTTTCTGCGGATGGGTAGATCACCATGATCTCCCATGCTATAATCTTCATCCTCTATGGCACTAAGTGTTCACTATGTTTCAAATTTCATCTTTATATTTATATCACTGAGCTACTACTCAGCTTCTTCATCTGGCAGTGCGTCTACTACCATTCCTCTTCCTGGTATGTGTCTATCTTCTTCCAGTTGATCCTTAGCCTAGAAATCTCCTCCATCAATTTCCAACCTCATCTGTTGGATGTGCATGCTCTGCATCTCTACCCTTCTCTCTAAGGTTTCAATTTTTTCACACAGATCAACAAAGCTCATGTTGTCTGCCTCTTCTTATTATGCTTTTGTAAGCTTCAATGCTGCATTCTTCTCAACTTATTGGCTAAAAATATTAAGCGATTCCTTGGAATGGTCATCTTCTTCCTCTTCTTGGGTAGCCTCTAACATCTTCTCCAATGCTTCTTCTTCATTGACAGTTAATGTTGGTTGTCAGTCTTTTGTTGCTTCTTCATTAGCAATCAAACTTTTGCCTCCCCGAGGTGATGTGGAAGGAATATTCGAATTCCTCCAATGATTAGAGAACAGTTTTGATCCTCCTTCTCTGTCAGTTATCCTTGTTGATATGAACTGAACTATGAGCTCATCTGATCTCCCTTTCCCTCATAGCAATATTGGATTTCCTTGCTGCCCTCCAAGCAGTCTATGAGATCCTAAAATCTTATCTCATTGCCCTCCAGGCAATATGAAATTCCCCTGTTGTCCTCTTGACAGTCTGTGAGATACCACAACGACCTCATCCCACTGCCCTCTTGGAAATTGGGAACTCTTGTTCTTCCTTCTTGGAAGTGTCTGAGATCTTCCAGTGATCTCTTCTCCTCATCATCACTGGGATTTCTCCCAGCCTCTGGTTCACATAAATTAACCATCTCCTCTGGTCCACTGATATTTTCAGCATGCCTCAACCATCCCTTTAGCATCCTCTGAAGTCTTCTGAACACCAACTCCCTGACTGGCCGTTTTACCTTCGTCTTCATGGGCCATTCATACACCCATATCAACTTTGTATCCTATTTCACCTATGGTGCAAGCTCATCCATCCTTTCCCTGATCTCGGCAAGTTATTTATCCCTTGCAGCATTCTCTTGCTGTTGGCGGTTCTTCTTCCCACCACATGCATGACCTTCAGTAGCCATTATGCCTACTGTCTATCTACCCTCCTGACAGATCTGTTGTCACTCAGCAACCCTGATTCCTTCTAGCCTTCCTTTATAGTGGACCTAAATTCCTTTTGACTGTTGCACACCTGCAACAATCTCTACAGAGTTCCTTGGCACTCTGTCTTCTCCTGCCTATCTCTGCAAGCCGCCTTTGATACCAAACTGATGTGTATCAGAGTGTTTTTATCTCTCTCTTCTCACCTCCTTCTATCTGCAATGTACAAACAGAGTCAAGCTCTCATACCATAACTGACGGAATGTGTATACAAGTATTTCCTTTATCTACTCTGCCTCCCTCTGCCTGCAATATACTGATAGGGAATCAAGCTCTGATACCACAATTGATGCAGTGTGTATATGAGTATTTCCTTTGTCTACTCTTCCTCCCTCTGCCTGCAATATACCAATAGAGAATCAAGATCTGATACTAAAACTGACACAGTGTACCCCAGACCCTCAGGCCAGAGTCCACTACAGGATCATTCTTCCTTCGCTGAGCCGAAATAGCTCTTCGTGCTCCTACTCAGAAACCCATAAACAAATTTTATCCACAGGTCCTTCTCCTCGAAATGACCTCCAAGATATGACCGTGACCTTTTCCCAAAAAGTAATTTTGGGTTTCGGGACTTCATGAGTCCTGATGTTGAGAGCCTCTACCTTCTCGATCCTCCGAATGCCAAAATGCTGAAATGGAAAAATTCTGGCCTACGTGACAACCTACCCCATGACCACACACGTATTTCATAAATTTAGGGTTTCCAACATCGAAATTCCCCTATTCCTTGCCTTCAGGATTCCCAAAATCTTGAACCCCCAATCTCTGAAGAGCCACTCCCCGACTTTCTCCAAGGATTACTTTTCCTTGGCTCTTCACATTTCACGACTTCCGAACCTCTGATGTCAAGTATCCCACTTCCTGTCTGTAGGATCCTCAAAATGTCGAATTCCAAAATCCCGATACCAGTGCAACCATAGCCTCACTCTCCTTTATGTCATATTTCATGACTTCAAAGTTTTCATTCCCAAAAGCATGGATTCCTTGTCTCGAGGAGTTCCAAATTCTCGATCTCTGATATGACGAAATGTCGGACTTCTATCACGTCCTTTCAACACCTTCAAGATTTCACATTTCTCGATCCCTCGATGCAAGGTTCTCTCGGTCCCTGCTCCTTGGACTTCCCAGTATCCAAATTACTGATGTCACCTTCCTTTCGTGGATTTCCCCGAAACCTCAACTGTGTGCTCCTTTCTCAGAATTTCAGGATTCACGGTTTCACGAATCCTCCACAACAAATGTTACTCCTTCGACTTCCTGGTAGATGAATCCCCAATGTGCTGAAATGTGAATTCTCGGTGGGATTCCGGATGTCCACCATGCATCCTCCTACAAATGGATGGCCACAATCCTCTCACTATTTTTGGACTTTCACTGTGAAGTGCCCCGATCTCTTGTCACCGAGATTCCCAAAATGTCGAATCTTGAATCTCCAAAATCCCAAATGCCTCTACCATTTCAAGATTTTGATGAGCCTCTACTCAGATCATGTGAGAGCTTAACTCACACACACCTTCTCCCAGATTTAACGATGGTCAGTGATTTGTGCAATATTTGATGACTCAAATCTTCTTCTCCTATGCACTCTCCTTCTACCACTACCTAGAAGTAACCCTGCAATGGTCCAAATCTCCTCTTCAGCCTGATCCGACAGCAGCTGTGCTCCCTCTTCTGAGCTTTTGTTTCTTCCTAAACCTTAGAAGAATTCAACTTTTCAAACACCTTATCCTTTTCTCCTATTGCTACGAAGCCTGTGACTTCGGCTTCTGTTGGCGTTCTTTGTAAATGCTTTCTCTCCTGAGCTTTGTCGACCTCAACTCTCCAAAGGGTCTTCTTTCAGCCTCTGGGATTACTTGTAGGGATCTGTGCATGAAAACACTCTCCCTTCTGAGCTTTATTCTCTTTGAATCCTCAAAGGATTCTTTGACCTCTGTGCTCCTTTTAGGTCTCTGTCCCTCCTGAACTTTTCTTACTCTAAACCCGTGAAGGGATTCCTGACTCCTACACTCCTTGCAGAGTCTTTGTAGGCATGAAGGTGCTATCTGTCCTGAGATTTTCTAATGCTTAGACCTCTAAGGCACTTCACCCTTTTTCCTTCTCCCTCAGATGGAGAATTTGATTCCCTCTTGGCAGTCTCTAGCTCCAGCAACTCCTTGTTGAGTCTACAGGGTGTTAAACAACCTTGTGAAGATCCTCTCCTAGACTCTTCTCTATACTAGAACTCAAAAGAGTTCTCTTCTGTGATCTATCTACACATCCACTCCATGCCCTCCTACCAGATTTTCTCCTCATAGAATCCCACAGTGATTCTATTTCACTTAATGAACTCAAACCAGAGTTCTGTTGTGCACTCTAGAACCTGCTCAATGCCCTCTTGGCAGAGCTTCCAAAATCCTCAGTGATTTTGATCCCTCATTGATCTTAGAATGGAGTTCTCCTTTGCACTCTGTGTCTGTGCTCAATTCCCTCCTGGCAGACCTCTACAGAACTCCTCAAATATTTTGTCTTCTTCTGAACTCGAACCAGAGTTCTTCTCCTTAATGCAACCCATGCATCTACTCAATGCCCTCTTGGAAGAGATCTATAGAACTCCTCAGAGATTATGTCTTCTTATGTTCCTTTCCTCTGCACAGTCTTGTCTCCAAGGTGTTCAACAACCTTGAGATCTTTCCCTGAGTTTAAGACTTCATCGGGTGTGCCCTTTTGGCACATCCTTGTCCAAATTCTATAGAATTGGAAATGCACTCTATGCACTGGCTCTCAGAACCCGCAGTGTTATGTCACACCCTCTTGGCATGAGACCACAAAGAACCCCAAACCTGAAATCAGAGAACTCAATAGATAGAAAAACCTATATGTCCCTGCAATGCAGACTTACACACATCTACAACATATAATGAACACATGAAAGCATTCACACAACACAGAATGACATGCAAGAAAAAATGTTGTTTTGTATTAATGTAAAATGGCTCATTTACAATGTGTTCTTGAGCTCAGACTTTGACAGTGTTGAAAAGTCAACAAGAAATCTGTGTCTAATTTATTTTTCCCTTAATTAAATTAGACAATAAATATTAATCTATTATCTCATTCATAACTGAGTGATTTGGAATTGTAACAAAATTACATGTGTATTTAAGTGAGTTAAGATTAGTTGTACTAGTGAGATTTCAGTGAATTAATTATTCATTAATTCATAATCAATGAACTCACATGCAACTGAAGATTCACCATGGTTAACTACATGCATGTTAGTTCCAATGGACATCCAATTGAGATAACAGGTGAAAGGGATAGTTTGGATATCAGTTGTTATTTGTTCACACATGCATTGGATATGCTTATGAGAATGTGCAAACTAGGCAATTGTATGATTCGATTCATTGTGAGAATTCGGATTGCAGAGTTTGTGCAGAGGAGGCAGGTTGTCTGGACATAGGAATTGGTGCATGTATTTGCTAATTTGTGTATGACAGTGTGGGACGATTTTATTGTACTAAGAGCTATTGGATTAGAGTTTTGTATGATATTGTTTCATGATTCATGATATACATAATATATGATAGTGAGGTTTTTAGCTTTATGCTTTCCCGGTAAAACTTATGTGTTGTGTGTTATTGATATTTCACTTTGTGCATTGTGGTTGTGATCGTGATTTAATTGCTACCACAATAATAATAGTAGAAGAAATTATGTATTTAACACATGGTGGAAATTGTTAGATCAGGAGAATCATAGGAATACATTAATTTGTATCGAAATTTCTACATGTTATCATAGCCACAGAGGCCATGGAGCTACGGAAGTGAGGTGCGAACATAATTTCATTCTCGCATGTCCCGTATATAGTAGGGTGAGAACTCTAGTACTGAAAACTTTCGGTGTTTTCAAGAACAGTAATTCTCGCACCCTGGACAAAGGCAGGGTGCAAACTTCATTAGCATTCTCGCAGGAAAATACACTAGAAGAGTGTGAACTTCCCTCACCCTAACAGTGGAGCAGGATGCGAACTTCTTGAGCATTCTCGCAGGCTACAGTGGAGCAGGGTGTGAACTTCCTAGGAAAGTTTGCAAGCTACACACAGGCAGGGTGTGAACTTCCATCAGGTTTCTCTTAGGTGGGGTATGAACCTCCTAGGGAAGGAGGAGTTGAGTTTTGGGTTGGATAACATTAGAATTTGCAAGATTTTCTTGGTGCGATAGCTGATTCAAGATCGAAATGTCTTTCAATGGCTTGAGTTTGTAGTATGCACTCAAGAGAATATCTAACTACATTGCTTGGAAGGATGGGAAGGAGGCAGTGCTCGAAGACAATGTCTTGAAGGGTTACATTGATGCAGATGTTCCTAAGTCGGATGCGACAGATACTGCAAATCTTGATGCATGGAAAAAGAAAGTGGCGAAGGTGAGGAAAATTCTGTTGGAGGGAGTATGAGACCACATTGTCTCAAGTCTCCATGGGAAAGCCACACCATATGCAATGTGGAAGGTTTTGACAGATCTGTTCCAAAATAGTAGTGACCATAGGAAATTGGTGCTCAAACATAAACTCAGGAACATCAAGATGGAGAAAGGCAAAACCATTCTGAAATATATCACGAAGTTTGTCCAATGTCGGGATGAGCTTGGAAGTGTGGGAATAACAGTCCGTGTTGATGATTTGGTGAGCTTGGTGCTCGTAGGGATTCCTAATATTTGGCACAGTTATCAAGACTCTGTCAATGGAAGGGAAAAATTACCAGATTGGGAACGACTATGGTCGGATCTGCTGCAAGAGGAGTTCAAGCGAAACACCAGAGATGGATCTTCATCAAAGCATGATGATGAAGAGGATTGTGATTTGACTGCCAAGGAAAGGAAAGGGAAAGGGAAGAAATTCTATCCAAAATCTGAGTCTAAAGTCAAGAAGCTGGATTTGTCCAAAGTGAATTGTTTTCACTGTCACGAACATGGGAATCGTGCTACTAACTATCCACAGAAGAAGAAGAACAAGATGGTTGTTGGATCTGCAACTAGTGAGGCTCTTGTCTCACAATTTGAGCTTCATCTTTCTTTGATTTCATGCATGGCTTCAAGTGCATCGGGATCGGTGTGGTATTTGTATAGTGGTGCTTCCTTCCACATGACAGGAGATCGAGAGTCTTTCATTGACTTGGAGGAGAAAGATCTCAGAATGAATATAGAGATGGGTGACAATGGACGATACATTGTAACTGGTATTGGTACCATTACCTTTCAGAGGGAGTCAGGTAAACCATTTCAATTGAAAAATGTTATGCATGTTCCAGGTCTGAAGAAAAACTTGGTCTCAGTCACAATGTTGGAGGAAAGAGGATATGATGTTGTTTTTAGTAATGGTAAATCCTACCTGTGACATAAAGAAACAAGTTAAGTCAATAAGATAGGGTTTCGAGTTAAGAATCTCTACATGCTAGAGGTATATGGATGCAATTCCATGATAGGCAAGGTAGAAAAAGTGGTGAGCAGGGATGAGGGCGAATTATGGTACAGGAGATTAGGACATGTTCATCATGGAACCTTGACAATCATGCAACAAATATCTACTGGAATTCCAAGGGGAACACTTTCTCAGTTAGATCAGTGCAAGGGGTGCACCCTAGGGAAGTATGTAAAGTCCACCTTTCATGAAACGGAAAACCATGCTTCGGTGATCCTGGAGAGAATTCGCATGGATGTGTGTGAACCATTCTCAGTTGCTTCAATAGAAAAACAAAAGTATTATGTTATTTTTTTTATGACTTTTCTCGTAAATGCTAGATATTCTTCATGCAGAAGAAGGATCAAACATTCTCAAAGTTCTATGAGTTTAAAGCGTTGGTGGAGAAAGAGTCGGGGAAGCAAGTGAAGGCTCTAAGGAGAAGCAATGGTGGAGAATACATCTCTAATGAATTCAAAGATTTCTGCAGTAGAGAAGGAATTCGAAGAGAAGTCATAGCGCCTCATAACCCACAACAAAATGGGGTCGCGAAGAGAAAGAATAGAATGATTGTGGGTGTAGCACAAGTAATGTTGCATGATCAGGGCCTACCAATGCATTTGTGGGCATAATCATGCAATACTACGGTTTATGTGCTTGGCATGAGTACACCTGAAGAATATTTTACTGGTAATAAACCTGATTTTTCTCATTTTAAAATTTTTGGCTCATCTGTTTATGTGCATGTGACCAAGGATGCCAGGAATAAGTTGGAACTGACTGCTGAAGTTGGAATATTTTTGGGGTACATAGACACACCCCATAATTATCATGTGTATTTTCCAAACAGTAATATGACTGTTATGTGATGGGATATAAAATTCGATGAGGGGAAAGCCACGTGGTTGTCACTTGAGAGGGAGCTAGACTTGCATGCAGAAGAGGAATTGTTGGTTCCCAAGGATGAGTCTCAAGATGTGGATCAGCCACATGAGGAGGTTCATGGAGTGGAGGAAACCACTCAAGCAGAGCCATCCATCATAAATGGCAGAAAGTACACCACGAAAGCTGATAGATTGAGACTAGATGTTGCACAGAATATAGGAGCCCCTATTTCACAATGTAGACAGAGATAGTCTCCTGATCGATTTGATGGATATATGGCTCTCATGAGCAAATGTATTGTGACTCAACCATCTTCCTTTCAGGAAGTAGTGCAGGACCCCACTTAGGTTGATGCTATGGTAGAGGAGTATGACTCCATTGTCAAAAATAGTGTATGGGAAATTGTCCCAAGACCAGTCGATAAATCAGTGGTAGGCTCAAGATGGATCTACAAGGTAAAGCAAGTTGTTGATGGGAGTGTGGAGAAATACAAGGAGAGGTTTGTAGCCTAGGGTTTCTCACAAATTAAGGGGATAGATTATGGTGAGACCTTTGCACCTGTCGCAAGGTACTCTTCCATAAGATCCATCCTTGCACTCTTAGCAAAGATGGGCTGGCACATTCATCAGATGGATGCAAAAACTGCATTCCTCAACGAGATCATTTAGGAAGAAGTGTACATTGAGAAGCCATAAGGTTTTTAGACCTTTGATAAAGAGTCGCATGTGTGCAGACTCAAGAGAGCATTGTATGGGTTGAAGCAAGCACCCCATGCTTGGTACACTCGGATAGACAGCTATTTCACCGGATTGGGCTTCACCAAAAGTGAAGTATATGAAAACCTATACCAAATTGTGGTGGAGGGTAATATTTTAATCATTGTGATTTATGTTGATGATTTAATACTGACTGGTGATGAGCAACTGATACACTCATGCAAGGAGGACCTTGCAAATAAGTTTGAGATGAAGGACTTGGGCCTTCTTCATTATTTCCTTGGATTGGAAATATGGTAGCGAGATGGTGAACTTTTTGTGTCTCAAGGAAAGTATGCAAGAGAGATACTGGGTAAGTTTCACATGGAGGGTTGCAAACCCATGGATACTCCTCTTCCAGGAAATTGGAGGAAAGAGGATGCTACTTCTGGAGAAGTAGTGGATGCTATTGTCTATTGACAGTTAGTGGTTTCTCTAATGTATTTAGTTAACATCGGACTGGACATTTTCTATGTGGTTAACCAACTAAGTAAAGAAATGGTTAAGCCTACCAAACTCTTTTGGAAGGCGGGTAAGCATGTCCTAAGATATCTGAAGGGCACATCTGAGTATGGATTGTGGTATAGATAGAAGGATGAGGTGAATTTGCATGGATTCATGGATGCAGATTGGGTGGGCAGTCCAACGGACAGAAAGAGCACATCAGGGGGGATCTTTAGTATCGGATCTACAGTTGTTTCTTGGTAAAGCAGGAAACAGAGATCCGTGGCACTTAGTTCAATGGAAGAGAAATACATGGTAGCGAGCCAAGATGCATGTGAGTCTATCTGGATGAGGAAGATCTTGGTTGTCTTGTTTGGTTCTCATTTAGATCTGATAGTGATTTATTTTGATAATCAGAGTTGCATTAAACTCTCGATTAATCCCATGTTTCGTGAAAGATCTAAGCATATAGATATCTGGTATCATCATCTCAAATATTGTGTGGAGCGAAAGATCATGTTGGTTCAATACATTCCTACGGAAGATCAGGATGTGGACATTCTGACGAAGTCACTCACCAGGAGCAAATTCGAATATCATAGAGACAGGATTCGGGTGAAGAATAATCCCTTTCTTGTTGAGAGGGAGTGTTGAAAAGTCAACAAGAAATATGTGTCTAATTTATTTTTCCCTTAATTAAATTAGACAATAAATATTAATCTATGATCTCATTCATAACTAAGTGATTTGGAATTGTAACAGAATTACAAGTGTAGTTAAGTGTGTTAATCTTAGTTGTACTAGTGAGAGTTCAGTGAATTAATTATTCATTAATTCACAATCAGTGAACTCACATGCAACTGAAGATTCACCACGGTTAACTACATGCATGTCAGTTCCAATGGACATCCAGTTGAGATAACAAGTGAAAGGGACAGTTTGGCTATCAGTTGTGATTTTTTCACACATGCATTGGATATGCTTATGAGCATGTGGAACTAGGCAATTGTATGATTCGATTCACTGTGAGAATTCGGATTGCAGAGTTTGTGCAGAGGAGGCAGACTGTCTGGACACAGGAATTGGCACATGTATTTGCTAATTTGTGTATGATAGTGTAATACGATTGTATTGTATTGAGAGCTCTTGTATTAGAGTTTTGTATGAGATTGTTTCATGATTCATGATATACATAATATATGATAGTGGGGTTTTTAGCTTTATTCTTTCCCAGTTAAAACTTTTGTGTTGTGTGTTATTGATATTTCACTTTGTGCATTGTGGTTGTGATCGTGGTTTAATTTCTTACACAATAATAATAGTGGAAGCGATTCTGTATTTAACAAGTGGAAGAAATTGTTAGATCAGGAGAATCACCAGAATACATTAATTTGTATCGAAATTTCTATAGACAGAGTCTCAGCTCCTTCCCTCCTCTCTATATTCTCTACTCGATTCTACTCGACTCGACTCGACTCAACTCTTTCTAACTCTATAGATACAAAATATATTTTACATGAGGGGTCTCTTTGAGCTCTTCCCTCCAAGATACCTACCCTATTCAATTTCATTGAATTTACAATTTAATGGCTGTCTAGTCCAGATCAGAGCTAGATATCAGCCTTACAACCATTAAAGGCTATCTACATCTAAAGCCTACATATAGGCATGACCTTTTGGCTCTAACATCCTTACAAACATTAAATGTGCTTGATTCAAATTCAAAATTTGAATATGAGAGGGTTGCGCCTCTCTTCCTCATTGAATGTGTGCGCTGAGTGGGTTGGCTGGCTGGTGCATGACTTTTTTGGGAGCGATGCTCCTGCATCACCCACACTTAAGTGCTTCCAACCCTCTTATGCCACTTTTAAATAATAATACAATTATATATTTCTTGATGACAAAGAGAGCGGGGTGATACTGGAGGTTAATTGAAATACAGGTGAATAGTTGATCATGTTATTTATTTTCTTTCAAAACTGGAAGTATCATGGTTTAGAGGTTTTAGATCTCGGTTAAGAAGTCATCTAGAGAATGGGGAAGCACTTAAAAGTGATTCCTTAAGAATATGGATGGCGTAAAAAGTTTAAAGATCATCTTAATTCTCAAATATGTAAACCATATATCTGGTATAATACTCTCGCAAAGACAATTTGAGGACAAAATGAAAGTGACAATTGACTTAAAAATCAATTGTCTTAGCTATATCTTAATATCACGACCTCTTTGAAATATTTCAATTTGCCTGAAAAACACAAGTCTTAAAATAAATGCTTCCTTTGACAATAGATTTTTGATCAGAAATATATTGATTCAAAAATAAAGATAAGAAGAAAACTCATTCAAAGCAATCAGAGAAAACAAAAAACATACAACAAACTAGATCAAATTTTATTAATGGGATTCAAAATCAAAAGTACACAAAATCAAAACAGCAAAAGAAAACTTTTTAGGAAATGATTTTGGCCAATGATAAACTTGAGCTTTTAGATCCCCTAGCATCTCACTATAAAATAAAGGAAGAACTAAATCATATAAAATATCATGTGTGAGCAAGTTATTTTCTTAAAATAGTGATGCATGAGATGCTACTTTGACCAAACATTATTATTAATAATAAAAGAGACTAAAAGAAAATAGAAAAATCCTTATTAAGATGAGTGCAGTCCTACTCGTGGCACCTTGGGTCAGGGTTGAATTGATAGTTCAAATTTACTTATCTCTTTACTTTCCATTTAAAATTTTCATGATGATATTACGTTTTTGAAAAGAAATATTCAACGAAAAGCAGAGAGAAAACGATTTAAATTGGACTTCCCTGACAATATTCATATTATGGTTCTCTTTGGGTACCCACTTGTGTTCATAACTGCATTATTACAAAGAGAAACACTGAGAAATAAAACTAAAGGAAAACTACTCCTAAACCTACTCTAAACTACTAAACAAATCAAAAATACTATGTGAAGTCATGCTTCCAATGTAGCCATCAGAGTAACTCCAATCCTGCAAGGAATAGAAAGTAAAAAATCAGAATAAGAGAATGTAGTATTTTCAGATACAAAAGTGTAAAGATCCCAAGCCATTATGCAAGGACCATCACTGTTTTGGTGTCTTTTTAAAACTTTTTCTGAGTGAGGTATTTCTTCAAACACTTTGTTGATCTACCTTTTAGATGGGTTTATATGTGTGTATGAAACAAATAACAGAAAGAGATAACCATGGAACATACCTCAACCATATGCAACAAGATAGACAAGCCAAAACATCTCAATTCTTCTTTATCCATAAAATAGAGAAACCTGCTACAATGAAGATGTCGATCTGGAATGCTCAACAGATGGCCAAGGAGATAGACAATAGATAAGAGCTGCTACAAAATGCTCCCGCTAATACAAAAGATGCCTCCAAAGTCTGCATAAGAAATGAAGGTCAATACAAGTAGATCTGAATGCCAAACTCTCCAGCTGAAGAATGTCATGCTCCAATAGAAGGCTAAAACCCACAATAACTTGGCCCTGCTGCCAAAAGTGTCCAATCAACCTAATAAATATGCCAACTGATAGATCGGGTGATGGTAAGAAAAACCCAGGTGACCGAATCTCCAAGATCCCTCTTAATCTCTGTAGATCTGAAATCCCTTTCATTTATACATTTTGGCTCACCTTGTCCCTCCAAAGTGACTTTCATTTTATTAATATTTAATTAATTAACCTTTTTACCTTTGAAAATCTCTTTATCTCTCCTTGTGGCTTCCCTGGCCACTGAAAGTCACTTCTAGCCATCCCATCCTGTAGTGTTGTTCCTCCTGATTCCAATGAGATATTACACTGAGAGGTTCCTCCAAGTAATGTGCCCAAAATGACCTCTTCAGTGAATTCCATTGACTTATAGCTCAAAATAGTCAAAATCATGGAAATCGTCAGAATGCAATGAAACCAAAGCCAACCTATGTGGAATGGCTCATAACGATGGAAATGATCATCAATGCAAGATGGACCCCACAATGCCTCTCAAATACCCCTGTACTCTCTCTAGCATCCATCTATCTACTTCGATCATCATAAATCTCTGCCCCGTGATGATGTCCCAAAGTGGGGACATTACAGTCCTCCCTGCTAGAAAATTGCTTGTCCTCAAGCAATGCCCAAATCCCCTAAAGTAAAATACTAGGATCCCAAGTCCACCTATGGGATACATAGTAGAACCCATCCAACGATGAATAATAACACACTCCACCCCCTAGATCCCATATCTGGAAGTGAACTGCAATACTCTGTGAAGAACAGTCCTGGAAGATATCAACCTTGTGAACCTGCTGCACCTAACCCATGGCCTCATCTCGGAATGAGTCCATCCTCCAAATCTCTACCAATATCCACACGGTCTCCATCAACTACACATGATGATGCCAGAATGAGGTACTACAATATCTTCGTGAGGCACCCTCAAGCACTATGATAAATGGAAAGTTAGAATAACTTTCCTCTGCAATGATCCACTCTCCCCTGTCGGTCAATGAACTGCTCAATATTGCAATCCCTGGGTCCCATGCTAACGTCTATCGACAATCCTCCTGTTGACACTGCACTACTCTGTCCATGACTATCTATCCCCTGCATACATACAAGATCCTCCTCGCCAGGATCCTCAAGATGAAATACCTTTGACCACCGAACCTGCTGCCTAGAAACTATATCGACATAGACACCTCTGTAGAAGAAGTACCTATCCAAATGTCTCCATGCCCTATCATGATGATCAAGAGGAAGAAAAGGTCTTTCCCCATAGGACAAGTACCTACCGGCCCACTCCAAAGCAACCCAAGGTGGAGTGTGTGGCTCTCTGGTGCCACTTGGGTCATCATGTAGTGAAACATCCTACTAACCAAGTGAACTCCCAGATCCCATGGAAAACTTGGAAGTTTATCACTTCCATTCTCTGCTAGCTGCTTCTGTGCTGGGCTGATCACTGTTGGAAGCCCACTGCGCTCATCTGTCATCACCAGGTATATGATGCTCACCATCACACACCAAGTCTAAATTTTCTATCTAACACGGTCCACCTCTGACCTGTTGTATGACGTAAAAGTACTCATGTCATATAGTCTCTCCCTACTCACTCTCCATGCCCCCAGCCATGGCCTATCTCTCCTCATGATGCTATCTATGATAAAAGTGTCAGGACAGGCTAATAGAAACATCTACAGCTGACTGTAGGATTGGGAGGTGTCACATGCTTTGGTCAATCCCAATGATTCAACTAGAAGCTCATCCATTAGTATCCATGAAAGATGCTCTCCTGTGGTCATCACCGAGTCCCAACCATCCAGTACAACCAGAAGTAACCCCTCCGACTGTTGGTCAACCAACCTCCGTCTCTCATCTACCATGCAACTGCTGAAATGGTGAAGGTGATCTCCCACAACTATGTGCTGTTGTAGAGGAGTGACATCTACATACTCCCCTGAGTGTGTCTCCTCCCTGCAAGGAACTATACCCCTCCGAATGCCACCATACACCTCGACATCTCTCTATGAGCTATCAATCATCATGGTATGCTTTGGCATACTCATGTCATCTCCTGCAAAGTCATGATGCATCACATATTCCTGGCGTACGACTAAATCAATCTCTATATGGAGATCAACCACTCCCAAGATGCAAATGGAAGTGTCCCCCATCGACTGGTGCTCCTCTGCTAGATCATCAACATCCTATGTCAATGTGACTGACTAATACATCTGACTATCCAGTAAGACAAACAAAGTGGATCTCTGACGAATCTCCTCAAGAGACCCATATGATATAGACTCTGATTCTTGAAGGGCGGTCTGTGTGCCTCTCAAGAATCCTCATGTGCTATCCAACTCCCAAGTGAGTCGGTATACCTCCAACTCCTTCCCCCTGAGGGCCCTATGATACAACTTGCCAATCCCCAGTAGGTAATCTTTATATGTCAACAACTGCTAGTAGTCAGTCCTCATCATAGACACTCTCTCCCGGAGAGTGTGAAAATCATCCATGGAAAATCCTCCCTCTGAGCTACCCTATGCCACTGATGCTCTCCAACTGTAATCTGCCATCACTGCATGCACGTCATCAATATGTCTAGTGGATTCCTTGATCATAGCCTCACTAACTCTCAACTGTGCTGCTAAGTGGTGTGACTCCTGATCATAATCATGCTGGGGTACCCCCTCATGCCTCTCACTGCTAGTGCCATCACTAACAACACTCTCTGTAGAAGATAAAGTGATGAACTGCCTATTTTCTACTATGCCACTAGGTACTCCTGTATGCCACTGCATCCCATCACTAGATGCCATCTCCCCCTCACTGACACTGTATCCTGTATGAGTAGTTGTATCCTCCTGTGCACTCAACCTGCTACTATCATCTGCGCCTAGATACCATATAGCTGTATCTAGACACGTGCTATTGTCATCCTGACTACCAAAGAGTGCATCCTCATCCATGCAATCTGATCTTGGAAGTAAGTTCTCCATCCACCTATCAACCTCTACCATCTTCTCAACCACTGGATTCTCCAATAGCTGTGACTCCATCTCCTCTGACTGACCTGTATGTGTGGGGTCAATTGCATGTACGTCCTGTACCTCCTCCTGGATCTGTGGGTCTACCTGTCCATGGTGTGCATCCCTCACACTAACCTCATCCATCATACCTGTCATGCCACTGATCTCCTCATGTGACATGGTTATCATGGGTGTCTGAACAGGTGACAAATGTGCCACGACCCCCATAGTAAGCTCATCATCTCTAGGTGATAACACGTGTGAATCCTCACTAGTGTCACCACACTGCTGAGGCGTAAAGTCATCAATGGTATGTGATATGTCTACTGAGACACTTATGCTATCGTCCTATCCATCCAGCTCCCTATCCACTACAAAAGGGCCATCCTCCTCCTCAAGCGTGCAAGCACCACTAGCCTCTGTGCAAGAGTCATCATCACTATCCTCTGAGGTAGAGTCACTATCACTAGCCTCTGTGCAAGAGTCACTATCATCATCAAACTGCCCCAATAAGCCTCAATCGATCCATCCTCACATGCCTCATCATTACTTTCCTCTCGTACCTCAACAATATGCTTCTTACCCTTACCCCTACACCTATGATCAGGTTCCCAAGGCACCTTGCAACTGTAGCAACGTTCCATGCTCCTACTGGGTGTGGGGTTTCTCTATTTTTCCCTCCTAGTGGGCGTGGTATTCCACCCAAAGGCTGCTCTAATTTCCTCGATTGCCTTGATCCCACCTGCAATCTTATTTTTTCTCCAAATAGAATTTTTATAGGATAGGAACCATTGAAATGTATGAGCCCTTTGAAATTATTGATGGTTTTATATTCTCTTTCACACTCCTCAACCTGATAAGAATATCCATCTCGCCGTATAGAAGACCCCTCTATGGCTCTGCATGCATGTCCTAATTCCCCCTGGCTGGCAGGGATCTAAGCTCTGATACCACTATAATGATCCCAAGCCATTATGCAAGATACCAGATATAGAAAATATGCAGAACATAAATGAAATGCTAGAAATGACAGACTAACAGTAAAATATCCAGCATAATCTTCACAATACACAGAAATGATATACAAAATAGCAACAGAAATARCACTTTGAATCAGATAGCAATGTTCACAGGCCTCTTCGAGGGGGCAACCTCCAATCGAGCAGCGCTCTGTTACAATAATATCCAAGCTAGGGTTTTTCATACCCTCAACCCTTATTTATACTAAATATGTCTATTAAGAGAAGCATCTAGAGGAAGATCCATCTAGAAGTGGAAGCTTCTATTAGGTCTTCTTACATCCGCCTTATTCTATTTTATTGAAAGGTATTATTAATATTGACCTTTATTACATCCGAATACATTGATCTACCTATGTGCGGGTTAGGAACTTAACATGTCTGCCCCCTTAAAAACAACCTTGTCCTCAAGGCTTGAGGTGTGGAAACTGTTGCAGAATGGTAGCTGGTTCCCAAGTGGCATCTGCTGGAGTCATATCTTTCCACTGCACTAGCACTTCTTGGATGGTTCTCTGACGCAGACGACGTTCCCTCTGGTCCAAAACTGCTTCTGGTTGTAGCCAAATGGATCCTTCTTTAGCTAACTCTGGAAGGTTGGTTTGAATGTGGCACCTGGTTCCAATCACCTTCTTCAAGCATGAAACATGAAAAACAGGATGTAGCTTCGACTGACTGG
>ML777493.1:705692-718313 GCA_009831015.1 Picea engelmannii | reverse complement strand
GGTAAAGTCTCAGGGTTAGATATGAAGTGTAACCCCTCCAAACGGACTAGATCTGGATCTCAAAAATGCCCTCCTTCTCTTCAATTCGCCCCACTGCTCAAGAAATAATCTGAGCCATAAAACTGTCTCAGAAAGCACTAGATCTGATGTCCAAGGCCCTGAATGAAAACCCAAGTGATAGAATCGTCAACGGCCTTGCCAATCTCCTACAACGAATCTCTCTCCAAAGATGGTGCCCCCCTCTTGCTAGAATCCCTCAATTGGTGCGCCCTCTCTCTATCTACACATGAAACTGATGTAGAATCCTCCTACAACTGAGTAGATCTAAAACTAGAATGGTGTGGGAGAGTATTTCTTCTCCAAGACCAAGATTGGGACAAGATAGGTGGAATCTTTCACCACCGAATCATCCTCTAGGGTTTGTTATGTCAAAACCCTCAAAACCCCCAATATTGGTCTCACTAGCTAGAAGCCAGAAATCAAAATAAGATCATACATGAATGAATGAGAAGAGGCCCTTGCCTTTCCTTTATACTTTTTGGCTCACCTTGTCCCTCCAAAGTGACTTTCATTTTATTAATATTTAATTAATTAACCTTTTTACCTTTGAAAAGCTCTTTATCTCTCCTTGTGGCTTCCCTGGCCATTGAAAGTCACTTCTAGCCATACCATCCTGTAGTGTTGCTCCTCATGATTCCAATGAGCTATTACACTGAGAGGTTCCTCCATGTAATGTGCCCAAAATGACCTCTTCAGTGAATTCCATTAACTTATAGCTCAAAATAGTCAAAATCATGGAAATTGTCGGAATGCAACGAAACCAAATCCAAACTATGCTGAATGGTTCATAACGATGGAATATGATCATCAATGCAAGATGGACCCCACAATGCCTCTCAAATACCCCTGTACTCGCTCTAGCATACATCTGGCTACACTAGTCAGTATAAATCTCTACCCTGTGATGATGTCCCAAAGTGGGGACATTACAAAAAGAAATATGTCATGCTTACCTCCGATATATTCTTTTAAAAATAAAACAAGCACGACCTTACCATTCTTTTGAAACTTCTTGATGTATGAATCCTCCAACCATTCTGCAATCTGGTCACGATATGAGTCATAATGGCATGTAAGAGAGTAGGTAAGTTTGAAAAACTTGTCAATATTACGAGGACTTGACATAACCATCAGCGAAGGCCGAAATTCCCCATCCTCTTGACAATTCTCCAAGTGTTCATCAATTTGTTCACATGGAGGATCTAAAAAAATCATGTAATGCTTACTTCCTTGATATTTAGGTAGAAACAAAGCAAGCACAACTTTATCTTTATTATGAAGATTTTTTAGATATGAATCTTCAAGTCATTCTAAGATACTGTCATAAAAATTAGGATGAAAACTATGACTTTGATGAAATGGATATATCAATGGGGAACACATCATAAGAGGATTCATGACATCAATTAGATAATTGGTTTGAATGCTTCATTTGATGATATTGATTGTTTCAAAATGTGAAGCATAAACATTAAAAATTGAACTAATCAAAGAACGAATAGAATATTTGATTTCCATAAGAATAAGTGCATTGTCTTTTTCAACAATAAATCATGTAAAATCATATTGAAAAATGTCACTTTTCCATGCGAGTGATGAAAGTGAAAGAGCATCAAATCCAACTTCATAAATGTTATGTTTGGAATTAATTTCACCAAATTTTGGCATGTCGAAAAGATTTGATTCTGATGGAAAAGAGTAAGATACTGTGGATAAAGTATCAAGTACACCAGAATCTAAGAAGAGATCGGGATATAAAGGGTAAAAGGAATCAGAAATGAGCACATGAAAAGAATATCTTGAGCTATGAGATTTAAAAATGGTATTCTCAAGACATTCCTCTTTACTTTCCTTAAAACTTTCACTCTGTTTTGGTGATAAATTCTTCAACAGAATATGATCATCTAAATTTGTCTCATGTATGATAGACAATTCAAAACTTTCATGACAAACATCTGATCTTTCTTGTGGATAAGGTATGATTTGTAGATGATGTTTTAAGGTTTCTTCTTCCAATTACATATCTACATATCTAATCAATTTCATTGGAATGTTAGAATGCTTAAGATAATTTTCTTCACCTAAGTGTTCTTCAATAATTGAATTTAAGTACTGATTAGAGCAAGAGTTAGAAGAATATGGACATTCACCTTGACCCAACATCAAATATTCTTCCATGATGGTCGAGGATTGTTTATACAATGATTCATAGGAAAAACCAATTTGATTGTCAGTAAGAACATTTTCAATAGATTCTACCTCCCTTGCTTGTTCAAAAAATTTGGATGGATTCCTTTCATCCTCCGAACAAAATTATTCTCGCAATTGAGTGGTAGGATTTGCAACCGATTCATCATTTTCTATTGAATGTGACTGGATGAAAGGGATGAGAGAATCATAGAGGAGATTTAGTACAAATGACATGTCATGAAGATTAAATTTACATAGAACATGATGGATTCTTGTTGAAAAGTCTTCTGGAGATGAATTTGCATTGATTAGTAATGTCTGAAATTCTTCACATAATTGATTGTAATCATAGTTTTCAAAAGCATCTAAAAATTCATCTACAAACTGAAACCAATCAATAATGTGATATGCTGGAAAAGACTCAAACCAATGTTTAATCCGACCCCTGAAAGTAAAAGAAAACAATCTGCACAAAACCTTTATATTAGAAATAGCATGCTGGATGCAGTCACACCAAAACTTGTTAATATGGTCTTTTGCAGATACATTCCCCCCACCATCAAAGGTAAGTTTGGACAAGAGAGAGATTGTCTTGTTGGGAATATTAGGTAATGAGAAGTGGAAAGCATGTTCCAACACAGTAATTTGGGGAGCCATTGGAAATTAATTAAATTCGAAACAAAGTCTCCTATAAGGCCAACTTGTCAGTCTGGCCCTCCTTCTAGCACCATTTGTTGATGGGAAAATTTTAATTTCCATCAACTGGAAGAATAGATCTAGTCCAAGGATGTCTAAATAACATATGTCATTTGGTGTAACCTATTCTGATGGGTTTAATGGCTTTGTTGGCCAACTAAAGTCCTAAAAATAATAAAAGAAATGAAACTAATTTAAAATATATCATTCTAACAAATGATATATTACTAACTAATGTTTATTAAAAAGAAATGTGAATATAGACAATCTATATATAGGCTACAAGGTTTGCATGAAATCTTGCGAAAATGATTGTTTGATCAAGTTTATGAATCAAATATGAACAACACTTTTTTTTTTTTTTTTAAAGAAGATATTAAACAAATAAATACTAAATGAATACGATTGAAACAGTGACACAAAAAAAGTCAAATCTAATTAATGTAATCATCGTTTTATTCATAAACAACTCTAAATAAATGAAAAGAATGCATCTACTAACCTTTAACTGATCAATCGATTGTGTTTATCTTCCTGTGTTGTATCAGCTCCTTATTGTATTGTTGTTAAGGGAAACCTATAACAAACAAATATTAGCACTTCCAGAATACATTCAAAGAAGTATTTGATATTGGAGTAAATTAATAACAATAGAAAGACAACTAATGATCCGGTTTATTTTCGTCACGAAATGAGAGCGGAGATATAATAGAGAAATGCACAGAGATATTGCAGATATTCAATAATATAATAGAAATGTATCAGAGATGCCACCATAAACACATAAATACAGTAATACATGATTTCTATTAATCAAAGAAATGTACAAAGACTGTAAAGTACAGATTGAAAGACTCGCTAGAATGGTGGCATTTTATCTCTGAGAAGAGATGTGACGGCTACTCGCATTCGCAAGAAGATGATTACAATGAGGCTCTGAAGGCCTTTTTACAATAAATGGGAATTCAAAAAGTCCTAGACATCCAAAAACCTAACCCTAGGAGATGAAGCGCCAAAAGTCATGTGGGCCCCGTTTGGCTAAGTGAGTACATCAACTTCTCGGGGTCCTAACTTTTGCATAGAATCTTCGTTTTAGGCGTGTGATAGATCATTGGAAAGGTATCATCGAGGAGATTAATTTTGGGGGATCAATAATGGCTTTGGATATCATTGAGAACCTCGATATAAAAAAACCTTCATTTAGCCCCTCAAAATGGCCCCAGAAGTTAAAACCTGCTAAAAATAGTAAATTGCCAAAATTGCCAGAAAATAGTTTTGAGCCAGTCGGAAAAGGTGGGTGGCCACCGATATCCACCTGGATCAATTCTCCCTCCTTAGGAAGTAATAGTATCCATTGTGTTGAGTTCCCAGGGGAGAGGGCAAATCATTTTCTGGATTTGCATCTGGGTGAGCTGCTTGTATTGCTGGAGACGTCGCACTACTTGGTTTGTGGAAGTTTGTCATGGACCTGTTGAAGTTGAGGCTGTTCAAAAAGTCGACATACATGAGAGGAAGGTGTACAGAAGGAATTTTTGTGCTTTGTTGCAACCTTGTTGACCTGCTTCTGTTGGATAGAAGGTGCAGGGGGAGAAACTGTAGTGTTTGCAATGTCCTTTTGTTCCCCTTTCAAACAGATTGTGAAGAAGCTGAATTTTGCAGTATGAGATACTACCTTGCGGCAATTTTTAGGTGGAACAACAGTTGGAACTACCTCTGGTATTCTATAGAGATGAACCCCAAAGTAACAATGACACTATGGGGTCAAGACTCATAAACAACATGGTGCTTCCACATATATGGTTGGACCAAGAGAACATCATAGACATCCAGTGGGGTAGCATCACATAATACCTTGTCCTTGAATGGATGGATGTCGTATGACAATCGACATTGCTGGTTGACACGAAGATCTCATCCTTGGTGAAGCCACCCGATGTTGTATGGCTGCGGGTGTGGTGTTGTTGACAATCCCAACTGATTGATGACATTTTCTGAGATGAGGTTCTTCTGGCTTCTGATATCAACAATAAAATGCAGCGGGGTCCCCTTCACCCACATCTGTGAATGAAAAAGGTGCTCCCCCTCTTCAGGATCTGTTGGTTCTTCTGGTTGAATTGTCGTGGTCACAACAATAACAATGGGGTCTACGTCGATGATCTGTATTTTACCATTATTTTTAGAATCAGATTCTGAATCAAGGTTTGGCTCCTTGTCTTTGATCTCGGCCACCAATGATTGTTTTGAGAGAAATTCATCGGTGTTGTGCCAATGTCTTTTGTGGAAATCGCACCATTTTCCGATGTCCTTCTTTGTCTTCCCGTGACCCTTATTTTCCAGTGTCTTGGAATGGTTTTCGGGAGACTATTTGTTCGGGTTGTATTTTTCATACTTTGGTTGTTGTGGATTTGCAGACCCAAATTCCCGTTTGTTCCGGTGCTTAAATTTCTGCTCAATTTTAAGAGAATATCGATAAGCAACACCAAGTGATGAGATGTCTAGAAAATCCATTTTAGTTTGGATGTATCTGTGTAGAGCCCCATGGTATTTCAGAACCAAATGTCGCTCGGAGTCTTTGATACCCAGCTTGGTGCGCAAGGTATGGAATGTATTGGTGAAATCTGAAACTGCTTGGCCCCTCTCTTGCCGCAGTGTGGTCTATCTCATGTACTGGCCCTCATAGTTTCCAACAGGGTAATACTGTTCCTTTACAACATCCACAAAAAAATACCAATTGGGATCGACCCCATATATTCCAGACTCCTCTGTGGAACTTTGCTCCTAGTAAGTTTCCCACCAATGTTTGACATGAGGGAGATCTTTAAGGAGTGTGAAGGTGATCTTTTATTTGTCGAAAAAATTGTGAACAGAGAAATAACCTTCTAGCAGAGTTAACCATTTTTCTAGGGCTTTTGCATCTATCTGTCCTTCAAATACAGGAATATCAAAATTAACTTGTACCTTGAAAGGCAAGGTTCCTTCAAAGCGGTCGCTTGATGAAGATGTACCTGATGCTATCGGTAGGTGTTTAAGGACGTGGACAAAATTCTCCATCATTTCGTCCCTCTGTCACCTGAGAGCTTGCTCAAGCAACAGATTGATAGGATCGTCTACTATGTTGATTTTTTTTATTCCGCCATTTAAGGTTTCATGGGTGTGCAAGAGCGATTTTCTTCAAGAGAGACAAGCTCGAGACCCAAATTTCTATACTCAGACCTTGTCGGGGACATGCACTGAAAAAACGATCAAGAGCAACCTGCTCTGATACCACTAATCCAGTTTATTTTTGGCACGAAATGAGAGCGGAGATATAATAAAGAAATGCATAGAGATATTGTAGATATTCAATAATATAATAGAAATGTATCGTATATGCCACCATAAACACAGATATACAGTAATACACAATTTATATTAATCAAAGAAATGTACAGAGACTGTAAAAGTACAGATTTAAAGACTCGCTAGAATGGTGGCAGCTTATCTCTGAGAAGTGATGTGACGGCTACTTGCATTCACAAGAAGATGATTACAATGAGGCTCTGAAGGAATTTCTACAATAAACAAGAATTCCAAAAGTCCTAGACATCCAAAAACCTAACCCTAGGAGATGAAGCGCCAAAAGTCATGTGGGCCCCGTTTGGGTAAGTGAGTACATCAACTTCCCGGGGTCGTAACTTTTGCATACGATCTTTGTTTTAGGCGTGTGATAGATCGTTGGAAAGGTATCGTTGAGGATATTCATTTTGGGGGCTCAATCATGGATTTGACCATAATTGAGAATCTTGATCTCGAAAAACCTTCATTTAGGCCCTCAAAATGGCCCTGGAAGTTAAAACCTGCTAAAAATAGTAAATTGCCAAAATTGCTAGAAAACAGTTTTGAGCCAGTCGAAAAAGGTGGGTGGCCACTGATATCCACCTGGATCAACTAATTAAAAATCATGTGATCTTAAGATAATCAATAACTAACCCGTATGGGGTGACAAGTGGTGAAGGAGTGCCAACTGGCCCCGCACTCAGCCAAGGTTTAAATGCTGGATGTGGTAACCACATCACCCGCATTACGGATGCAGGACCGCAATAACACCAGCTCTGCAATGGGAGGAATCCTCCCTCGAGCGAGCATTTACGAGTCAGGCAAGCGCGATGTTAAAGGCGATCATGGGTATTTGCAGTTGGATTATGCGTTTTCTCTTGCTCCGGTCTCGGCTTTGCTCTGTGTTTGGAGGCTTTGGTGTAACTACGCACTCTTTGTGCCCTGGCTCACCATCCATTCATGGAGAACTGATGCGAGTTCTTCTGCATGTGCTTTCAATTGGATTCTACCCTCGTCCCAACCTGTGTGTATTTCCTGGACAGCGCTCTGCAACATGACGAGGAAACGAGGAACACCTCGCCATGGCTCTGCTTGGTACACCTGCAAGGAGAAGCGACAGCACAGAGAGCAGCTCGAAGGTGCTCTAGTCATGGCTAATTCTCTGTTGAGGAAGAAGGCTCGAGCCGAGGAGCAAGCTATGCTCTCCACCATAGCTGAGAAGGAAATGGGTCGCAGCAGCATGGACACTGTCACGTTGGAGGGTGGCACTGAGAAATTGTACCCGGCTTGCATTGTAGAGGAGGACCTGACTCTGGAGGACCTGACACCAATGGAGACACCGAGCGATATAGGGAGGTTTAGAAGTGGGTACTGCAAACACAATCTGAAGGTGGAAGCCGACTTTCCTGGCTGCATTGTGGAAGAGGTTCCCTGGCCGGAAATGGAGGCTGCGTTTGATGCTGGAGGTACACCGACAAAGGAAGGTCGAAGTGGTGGGCAGGATGAAGCGAGGAAAAGAACGCCCGATGATGAAGGTGGTGACATGCATGGCTTTCTCCTCAGCGAGGAGCACCTGTCCTTGGTGTTTGAGGTCCGAGGCCACATGGATGACCTGGAGCATCGGGCACTCATCATGGGCCAATGCTTGGACATGCTTCTCGATGCCTACTTTGGTGCTCCAGCTCAGCAGAAATGTCCCCTTTGTGCGTAGTCTTTCGCCATCCCGGCCGGCTCCACGTGGAAGACAAATGAAGATGACAGGTCACCAACTACCTAGGCTTTTCATGTCCTATGGATTTTTAGTTTTATGCTACTGTTTTATGTTTCCTTAGACTTTGGGCACCTGTCCTGGTTTCCTCCGGGCAGGACAGGTGCCAATAGTTTATAGCTATTTATTCTTTGTATCTATGATGGTTTCCGGTTTCCGGCAACATTTTGGATGACTCAGACTCTTGACTATGTACATTCTGATACAGTTTTTTGATAATATATTATAGCAGGCTCCCCCCTTTTTTATTTAAAAAAAAAAGATAATCAATAACTAAGAATGAGAGAAAACTCAATTATGAGTATTGATTTTATCCATCATTTAACATTATCAAATGACAAATCGATCACACATACAGAATGGAATAAAAAATTATGGACAACATATAACATTTAACAGTATGAAAACACCATATGATGACAAGCTAAAGCTAAAACTAACCATAATAACATTCTCATAATACAACAGTAATGAAAGAACTAAATGAAATAAGAATCACACAGGTCTAAAGCCAAAGATGAATTGCTTTCCCATATTCTTTCTCAAAATCACATGCCCATACTGTAGTCTTGGAATAATTTTTTGGGATAATAGACTCTTAAAGATGGAAAAAATTAATTAATACATAAATGATAACAATTAACCATGTATTGATAAAAAAGACTAAAGCTAATTTAAATCTTATGCATAATCAAATATTAAAAGAATATGAATATATTATAATGAAAATAAAATCATTTTACTCACACGACAAAATCCATTAAGCAACCTGGAATTCAACATTCTTCTTTGAAAATACTCGTTTATTCTCCCAAAGAATCCAATCATCCATTATTCCATTTGAAAAGAAGAAAAGTTTAAAAAATAAATAATATACAGAAGAGAAAGGATAAAAATCCTCTTCTCCAATTCTCTGGATCCCCTGTAGCTTTGAACATTCTCATATATTTATACAATGAGTGAACAGTCTCGTCATCAATAATAATTTTCGTTACCTGAAATTTGCCTCGTAAAGAGACACCAATATGTCTTAAATTGTGCATTTTTTTGGGAAAATATACACACAGGAGATAAATGGGTCCATTTGGGAAATGAGTTTTCAACCGCTTCTTCAAATTCCTCAAAGTTTGGCTGCAATTGGTCGTGAAAAATCACCTATTTGATCTTGACGTCTTTCCAAATTTTATCAGTTGTTGCTCATAAAATTATTTGTAGCAATTCAACATTATTTTTGGATCAATCATCTTGAACGTATTTGGATAATAAAATCAATCCATGATCAAATCCGTATCAAATATTTGATAATAAAAACCCGTGACACAAAAAGTAACCTAAATTAATAACCTAAAAATTGTGAATAAAACAAAATCTAGAACAATAAAATAAAAAATGAATTTAAACTAACTATAAGTTCTAAACAAACATTGTTTATAATTTCCTTTCAAATATGATCTTAAAATTCTAGAAGCTTCATGTTAATGGAGAAGAGAAAAATATTAATTTTGGTTTTTTAAAAAATCAAACAAATGATAGATAATTCTTTTTATTATTATTATTACTTTTATTTTGAAATGAGATGCAAAATGAAAAAAGAATTTAATTAATTAATATCACCAAATGATTTTAAGAAAATGAGAAACCAACCAAAATATTATTTTATGAAGTATTGAACACATTATTCAAAATAGTCAACTTGCTAATGAGTGAAAGAAAGAACACATAATCATAATCCAAACGAAAGTAAACCGTTAATAAAAGTTAACGTTTTTGTTTAAACTGAGATTTTTATGCTCGTTTCTAAATTTTGACATATACTCCTGTAATGAATGTCTCATACTATAGTGAATGTCTTAAGTTTGTCTCAAAGCAAGCCAAGGTATGGAACTATTTGAAAAGGTTGATTCTGTAGCTCATTATAATTATCAAGATTCTAATGGGGCCCCTTTAAATTTTTTAAAAATTTAGGGGGAGTTGTTGGGGCCCAACAAACTATTATTTCACCTGCTTGATAACATCCATGTTATTTCCTACCAACAACATGTCATCAACATACAACACTACATAAATGAAGTGATTACCAACCTGCTTGGAATATACACAGTGATCAGCCCCGCTTCTCACAAATCCCAATCCGAGGATGTATGTATCAAACTTTTGGTACCACATCCTAGGTGATTTCTTTAGACCATATAGTGACTTCTTTAGCTTACATACCAACTCTTTCTTTCCCTTCACTAGAAATCCTTATGGCTTCTTCATGTAGATTTCTTCTTCCAAATCCCCATGTAGGAATGTTGTCTTCACATCCATCTATTCCACTTCAAGATCAAAATAAGTAGCAATATATAAAAGAAATATAATATAAGTTAACTTAGCAACATGAGAAAAAATCTCACCAAAGTCAATTCCCTCTACTTGGGAATAACCTTTTTCTACTTGTCAAGCTTTGTATTTCTCCACTTTTCCTTCTGCATTAAACTTCTTCTTAAACAACCATTTGCTACCAACAGATTTTCTTCCAGTTGGAAACTCAACTATATCCCATGCCTCATTCTTATCCAAGGCATCCATTTCTTCAACCATGGCCTTCTTCCATAGTTTACTATCCTCTGAATTCATTTCTTCCCTAACAGTTCTGAGATCATCATCAGTAATAGATAAAGCAAAATTGGAATGAAAATCAGGTGGACTATACCTTTATGGTTTTCTTATTTCTCTCACTTATCTCCTCAATACTGGGGTATGAGGTTCTTCTTATTCTTCTATTGATTCATCTTCTTCGAATGATTTAGATTTTGCATCATCCAACTCTAGCTTTATTTTCTCAGGTTCTTCTAGCATTGGTAGGAATTCCTATTTGGAAACATCTTTTACCTCTCTAAAAACAACATCTCGATTGTAAACAATCTTCTTGGTTTCTGGGTTCTAGAGCTTATAACCTTTCACACCATCTTTATAACCAATAAAGATACACTTTTCATCCTTTTCATCCAGCTTACTGATGAAGGAGCATCCACAACCCATCAAGCGAGCCAGCACGTGGAGCAAAGAAAAGACAGCTAGGGAGCACCGGCATTCAACTTTTGAAATATTTTGATGTTGGGTGCACCAAACATTAATGCCTTGATGTGATGAAGTGCACTTCTACATTGTAACGGACCTTGAGCAGATAATCTCTCATCCTTAGGTAGCTGAGGCATTCATTAGATTTAATGCAAGTAGATAATTTAATTAAGTCTAGATTAGACAGTTTTTCTTTCGAGAGGGAAAACGGAATATAGGCACCCTCCTTTGTATTATTGAGGATGACCATTCAGATTGTGGAGATTATCAGCATTAGTGTTCAAGAGCGAGAAGAGAGAGAAACTCAGAGAACTGTTGAAGGATTCCCATGTACAGATATTGAATTAATAGGAAAGCTTTGATTCAATTCCATGGCTGTGATTATTCTCTGTGTGTTTTTTTTTTTAAATAAAAAGATGGAACCTGTTATATTGATATAAGCATTTTACAGCACCATTGGGGATGCCAGCTGTCCCACCTTAGCAGGAAACCGAGGCAGCTGGACACCCCTTGCCACATGTCATTGTCTTTGCTATCTAAGAGTAGTCTAAGAGTATCAAAAATAACATCGCTATCTCCCGCCCGTAGGAAACCAGGAGTGGCAAAATTCAAACTATTGTTTGCTACTAAAACTAAAGCATAAAGAAAACTAGCTATATTCAGGCATATATCAGTAAGAAAGAACCAGAAACAGAGCTGGGACTTATACATTAGGTAACCTCGGAACCCAGGAGAGCTTCGGCAGCTTCGGTGTGCCTCCAGCGTGCAGGGAAGGCGTACGCTCTGGCGCATGTTGGACACTGTTTCTTCGGCGTTGCTCTCGAATGCGCGGCAAAGAACAGATCAATTCGCTGCTCCAGCCTCTCGATGCGAAATACCTGGTCCTCGAGGAGATTGCGTACATCCAAGAGGAGGCTGAGGTGGTCCACGCATGGTGAGGGTGGCTGCGTTGGGCCAGTGGCTGCCATTCCTTCCGGTGCATGAGAGCTTTGGTCGTTATGGGTGGGCTCTGGGGGAGCCTCCTCCTCCACAAGGCAAGGAGTGTAAGGTGCCTCGTATCCACTTTCGTCGGGAGTACCCTGCCCGCGTGCCATCCCTGAAGTGCTAGCCATTCCAAAACTTGAGCGGGGGTTCCAGTTTTCTGGGACGGTGAACAGGGCGTATGCGGGGGGGCTCGGCAGTCCTTCGGTCGGGAACTCCTCCTCCACAATTTCCATGCCTCTCAGTCGTCTTCTTCTGGTAGCAATTGCCGACGCCTTTTTGAAGGCTTCCTTACGTTTGCGTCTTGATTTTGTGGCATACCAGGCCGCTCCCCGTCTCGGTGTGCCTCGAAGTCGCGGCATGTCGATGCCAGGTGAATATACAGCCGGACTGTGCGACCCCCTTGAGCGAATGGTGACAGTCTTGCTGTGGGTCGAACTCTGCCGCAGAATACCAGGTCGCGAGAGCTCTCGGTTTCCCGGAGGGGCACTGCAAACAATGAACCAGGAAGTAATGCCAATTACGATATACCACCCCATCCCAGTCTG
>ML777493.1:662224-673022 GCA_009831015.1 Picea engelmannii | reverse complement strand
CAACTGCTGCAACATGAAGTTCTCCTGAAGCTTAAGGCAAAGCTAAAGGGTGTGGACAATAATAGGCTTGGAAATTTTGGCAGAGTTTCTTTGCTATCCTTTTTTCCCCTTTGACTAGTACCCCTACCCCTCCTTTTATAGGCTAGGAAGAGCTAGGGTTTTAGTTGAACTCTCGGCCATGCATGGCGGAGAGTTTCAGTTAACTGACAAAAAACCCCGAGTCTCGGCGGAAACTTCCCTGATTTTTTGCATTGTTAGGTACTCGCGGGCTGTTTTAGGCTAGCCCGCGGATACCTGCGTGCAGTAAGAGGACAGCAAGCAGATGCCCGCTCCCAGTGAGAAGTTAGTGCGCGGGTTGCTTGTTTTTAAGTGGTTTTTGAGGAATTATTTAGCATGGATTTGGCTAGGAAGAGGCATGAGTTGGCCTGATGCCAGGTAAGCCTGTATGGTGCATTTTAGGGTTATAACAGGCCTCGAAAGTCGAAGTGAAGTTAATCTGAACTCGTGAGAAGTGAAACCGCAAGATCGCGAGATCGTGAGTCTCGGCATCTCGGCGCATCGGGTATCGGGAGTTGAAATCCTGAGTGGGTGGTACCGCGAGAGGCGAAGCTCCGATCCCTCGAGCAGAGGAAAAGAGGATAGAGAGGGGTGAACTGTGGGTGCAGAGAATCTGATAGGGAGAGAGAAGAATCGTTGAGTTCCTCGGGCCATGGAAAGAGAAGATCCTGGTGAGAGCAATTGTTCGCCGATGAATGGTTGTTGCCACTTACTCCTATTTTCCTTTGGAACATGTACATAAGCATCACAACCAAACACTCTAAGATGTTGAAGATATATTTTCTTTCTAGTCCATACCCTGTGTGGAGTTTTATCATCCAACACTGATGAGGGTGATCGATTGACCAGGTAACATGTTGTACCCACTACCTCTACCCAGAATTCTTGTCCTAACTTTGCATCGTTGAGAATGCTCCTTTCTTTTTCCATCAATGTTCCATTTGTCCTTTCTGCAACTCCATTCTGCTGAGGAGTGCATGGAGTAGTCTTCTGCTTTGCTATACCACACTTCTTATAGAATTCTTCGAATTCATTTCTGCAGAATTCTCCACCATTATCTGTTCTCAATACCTGTATTTTCTTCTCTGTCTAATTTTCTACCAGAGCCTTAAACTCTTTAAATTTATAAAATACCTTAGATTTGTTTCTAAGAAAATAAATCCACTTGTACCTTGATAAATCATCTATGAATGAAACATAATACACAGACTTACCTAGTGATGGAATAGGCACATGTCCAAACACATCATTGTGTATCAATTCTAAGATCCCCTTTGCTCTTGTAGCACTATATGGGAATCTTACTTGATTATGTTTACCATATCTAAAATGTTCACATAAATCAAAATCCAGAGTGAAATTAGCCATACCTTCAACCATACCTTTACCGTGTAGTGTTCGAAGGTTGTTTTCTCCAATATGCCCCAGTCTTTGATGCCACAGCATGGTCTTCTTTTCTAGGACAATATTGATCTTGTATATTTCATTTCTCTACTCAGGGACAACAGAACTGTTACACCCATTAGTATAAGTGTTTCCCAACAACTTGTATAGAGTTCCACACTGAACTCTTTTCATCAACACCATTTCTCCTTGTACCATCTTACAACTGTTCTTTCCAAATACAGTATTCACTCCTGCATCATCCAACTTTCTTACAGATATTAGGCTCCTGGCTAGTTTTGAAATGTGAATAACCCTAGGGAGTGTTCTAATCCTTCCATATTTTAGTATCAACTTAATCCTTCCACGTCCCAATATTTTTGTTGTCAAGTCATCTTCTAGGAATACATCACCAGCATCATATTTTTAAAATTCAGAGAACCACTCCCTGTGAGGAGTCATATGGTATGACACACCTGAGTCGATCAACCATACTTCATGATCTACATGTGTACTTGTAGATGACAGGTAAGCATCACCTCCTTCTTCAGTGGAGGTTTTTGCCTCTGTGGAAGAGGTACTATCAAATCCCTTTGGTTTTTCAACCTTCTTAGACTTGCAATCATTCTTATAATTCCTTGTTTTACCACACTTCCAGCATTTCCTCAAAGTTTTTCCTGGATACTTAGATCTACCTATGGATTTAGATCTCCCCCCTGAAGACTTACCAGGATTCTTGTCTTGGGTATGACCTCTTACAAATAAAGCATATGTGCTATGACCATCCATGTTTTTCACCTCATCTCTTTAGATAACAAGGTTGAAACTACATCCTCATACTTCAATGTAGATTGAGTGGTACTACCTATTGCTACAACCATATTATCCTAGGAATCTGGAAAAGAACATAACAAAGTAATACACTTATCTTATTCTGCAATCGTAATATTAACAGAGACAAGTTTACTTACCAGAGTATTAAAGGAATTTAGATGTTCTGTCACAGAATCTCCATCTTCCATCCTAAGATGATACAACTTCTTTCAAAGAAGAAACTTGTTTACCAGAGACTTTGATTGATACAAATTCCCCGACTTATCCCATAGTTCCTTGGTTGTAGATTCTCCTAAGACATTCAACAACACTGAATCTTCCAGGCAGAGTCGAATAGTACTCCTTTCTCTTATGTCCAACTTCTCCCAATATTCCTTCGACATACCAATAGGTGGTTTATTGGTAGTTTGTGTACTAGTAGGTTGTGTACCAGTAGCCTGTGTGCTAGTAGACAATTTACCAATAGGCTGTGTACGAGGATCCACAACGATCCATTGTTATTTGTCTACAATAAGGTATTCCATTTTTAGCTTCCATAGCTCAAAGTTTTTACCATTGAAATTCTCTATATCGATTCTAGAAGAGGTTTCCATTCCTCTTTCTGCACTCAAATCACCACTGCAAAAGCTCCCACTAAACCCATGTTTATCACAGACCCAAGATAAACTTGATCTATCAAGACTGAGCCAAACCCTCAACAACAAAGGTGTCCTTATGAAGCCAAAAATGAGCTCTGATACCACATGTAAGTTTTAAACCTATGAAGTAAAGCAATTCATATAGATTCTTAAGAAAAATAGAAATTAATCAATGGCTCATTCACATAGCACACAGATTTATATCGAAAACCCTCAACCGGGAAAACCTTTCTTATTTCATTATATCAAATTTCACCATTCACCATACAATATATACAATGTTTTTAGGTATTTCGTATATACAAAAACCCTAATCCCTTAATCTGGGATTAATTTAGAAAATTGCTAAAAATAGCAAAATCCAACCAAAAAACATTTCAGGGCGTTGCCCCAAACACTGCGTGTAACTAGGGGGGGACATACCTAGCCCCCCTAGGAACTCCCTAGGAGGGATCATCAGATGTTTTTATCGAATATGACACTCTCACACACACACACATGCAAAGAATATAACACATACACAACATCCTTAACATGGGGGACGACCTTGAGGAGTGCAAAAGTAATCTTTTCCTTATCGGAAAAATTGTGAACCGAAAAATACCCTTCAAGAAGATTCAACCATTTATCTATAGCATATGCATATATCAATCCTTCAAATAATGTAATATCAAAACTTGCGTGTACTTTGAAGGGGGTTGCATGGTCGCTTAATGAAGATGCTTCTCTCGTGGGCAGCCCCTAAAGGATTTGTCCAAAGTTTTCCATCATTTTGTTCCTTTGTCGTGCAAGGGATTCCTTGAGAGACATTTTAAAAGGATATCCTACTCCATCATATTTATTTTCATCCTCCATGGGTTTTTCTTGGGCTCAACAAGACCGATATTGCAAAGGATCGATTGGTTCAAGTCCCAACTTCTTGTACCCAGATCTTGTCGGGGACATGCACGAAGAAAAATAAATGAAGAGCAGATCGCTCTGATACCACTGGTTCATATTTATGAGTGAAATAAACTAACTAACATAATGAATACAATAACACAGAGATATAGAGAACAACAATATATATCCAATGAACAATAAATTCTATTCAATAAATGAAATACGTTGAAACTATAAAACTACAGAATTGAAAACAACTTTCTCAAATGTTGGTAGCTATCTCTGAGAAGAGATGTGGCTGCTATGCACATCCATTTGAGAAAAATGAATACAATGAGGATCCAGAGTACTTTTTAACATAATACTCATGAATTTCAAAACCCTATACATCCAAAAACCTAACCCTAGGATATGAAACTCCAAAATTTATGTGGGCCTCGTTGGGTAAGTTGGTACCTCAACTTCCCAAGGTCGTAACATTTCCATACAACCTCCCTTTTATGCCTATGATAGATCATTGGAAAGGTATTTTCTTGAACTATACATTATGCCATCAAAATCTGACTCCATCTACATTTTGACTATGGAAAGCCAAAAAAACATTATTTAGGGTCCAAAAACGACCCTGAAAGTATATAAAGATGTGATGACATGAAAACTTCCAAAATAAGCTAGTTGGATTAGGTGGGCAACAACCAGTCTGAACCTAGAAGATGTGTAGGGATTAATACAACCCCAGAAGTGTGGAGTCAAATATTACAAAGAAGTATAGAAGAACGTTTTGAAATAAAAACTATTGATTAAGGTTGGTTCTCATTGATGTCAACCCTTGAATAAATCCCGATACCACAAAGGATGAACTCCAAAGTGGTCCCCTTATGGTGACATCCCTCACGGGAAGACGCTTTGCAGATTGAGTTATTCTAATAGTATGGTTATAGAACCCATCCTTATTTTTTGAATAATGAGATGAATTTTAATGAACTTGTGAGTGAAACTATCCTATATGGATAGTTCTTGTCATGCCATATCTGATGGTATGTGGAATGTCACATAAATCCTCACGTTTATAGAGTTATGTCCATAAGAAGTTGGAGAACCTAGGTTTGGGTAATGGACCCAAGTTTTTTTTATCGATAATGGTATCAGTTTTGATATATTTGCAGGTATTACTATTCCATATGTATATTACATGTCATTCCATTTCTGGTGGTATGTGGAACATCACGTAACTCCTCACGGTTTGAGAGTTATGGCCTTACAAAGTTGGAGGACCCTCATATGTCATCTAGAAGCCCCAAAAGGTCAAATTAGTCAAAGTGGTTTAAGAGATTTTAGAAGGTAAATAATAAAGTGAAGTGATGAGTCACTATTAAATTTGAACGTTCTTGCAACGAAGTAGAGACGAATTTTCGTCGGCATAGAGTCATTTTTGTGACCAAGATAAAAACAAAATTGTCAAAATTCATTCGTCGGTCTAGCGACCACACATGGATCTTCGTCGGTCTAGAGACTGGAAAAAGAAGCCTATTCATAATAGGGAAATGTTCTTCTAGCAATGAATTTTAGTCGGTCAAATGACTAATATTAATCGCAAGAGTGACCAAAACAACCCTAGCAAACTTAGTCAATAAACCACTATGAGTCCCTAGAATGACAAATATTAGTCGCTAGAATGACCAAACCATCAGTTAAAAGGTCAAAAAAATGAGGATCATTTAGTCGCGAACTGACTACCGAAGAAGAGGTTGGTCGCTCTAGCAACTAACAGGTTGGTCGCTAAAGAGACCAACATGTTGATGTTTGCAACCAATTGGCTATACTAGGGACGAACAGGTTGGTCGCTGTAGCGACTAACAGGTTGGTCACTAAAGAGACCAACACATTGATGTTTGTGACCAGTTGGCTATACTAGCGACGAACAGGTTGGTCTCTCTAGCAACGAACAGGTTGGTCTGTAAAGTGACCAATATTGGGGTTTTTTTTAAAAACAAACTATGCCATTCACACAGGATCTATGCAAATCTAACCTACATGAACATTCTTTAATAGCAAAAATTAGTTGGTTTGAGAATCGGTCAGCATGGCCATGCTATATTTTCATGTTTTTTGTGGTTTGATCTTATTTTTTCATGATTGGCTTACCATCTACCTTCTATTCCCCTTTTCAAAATTCAGTTTCCATTGGATTGGGTTGGGTAAATTAGGGAAGATCCTCATATGGACAAACATATGAGATGGTGCTTATTACTGCAGTTATCATAGTGATTCTACCAGAACATATTGCATTTTTTTTTTTATGTAGATTCCATAGGGGTAGTGGTGAAAAGGAGGAGGAGGAGGAGGTATGTTTGGTTTCACATAAGTTTAACTTAATTAATTCTCTCATGCATCAACATATCATGTGTGTGTGTGTGTGTGTTTTTGGTTTAAATTACTAGGCATTAAATTATTTGCTAATTTTTATTTATTGGTTATGATTCAAGTGGGGTAGCAATTATGAAAGTATCAATGTCGAGGTTGAGTACAAGTGTTATTTTTGCACAAGACCACTATAAATTGTATTTTGAAATTCCCCACTTTTCACTTACAATGATTCTTGTTCCTCCTTACCTATTTACTTATGCAATTATTTCTTCTATTTCAAGATTAAGGTAATTGGTATTTTCAAAGCACATTTTATCTTCTTCAAATGCTATTGGTTTTCATTTTAAGTTCATTTTTGAATTTCATCTCTTTCATAAAAATGCAAAAAGAGACATGTGCTATAATTTCATATACACCTTATTTAATACAACAAAATATTTTGTCAAGTAACTTTTATAATTTCATTTCATTTGGTATTTGAGTAATAAATACCATCGCAAAATAATAAGTGGTAGTACGCATGTATCTATGTTTTTTTGAGAAATAGACATATATGATTATGTATTTATGTACTGTAGATGCATAGAGAAAGTTGTGTTTTGTTGAAGGTAGAATATGGTGTATACATTTATTGTGTAGATGGAGGAGGCACCTCATAACAAATCAACTTCATTAAGTAGTACAATCAATTCAATTCATTTGATGGAGATCAAATACGAGATTCTAATTCCAAGTATGTATTTATTATTTCCTCTAACATCTTCTTTCAATGACCCTTTCTTTCTTTTTTTCTAAAATACGGGACAAACCTTTCTAGTCTAATTTTAATATTATTTCTATTGATGACCATTGAGGCTAATATTTGTATTTCTGTACTTTCTTTTTTTTGTTTTTCTATTGCTATGGATGTTATTTTCTCAATGTTTTATAATTTGTTGGGTTGAGAGTCAAGTTAGCATGGCCATGCTGAGTGGGTGAAGGAAAATAAGATAGAGGAGGTATGTTTGGTTCCATGCTATTTTGATTCATTTTCTTTTGCATCAACATATCATGTTCATGTATGTATGTTTGTTTAACTTCAAAGACATATTATGTTTGAGAGATATATAAACATGGGCTGGAATATTAACAGCATAGTAAACTACAAGGAGTGGTATTAAGTGTTCTTTTGGTGTAAGGCCCTAATAAATTCTTCTATGAAATCGTCCTTGTTTTACATCTAATGGTTCTCATCCCTCCAACTATTGACTTCTAATTGAACAATTATTTCTCTTGTTGTAGATAATTTGCATCTCCATCATAAAGATTATTTATTTGCTCATCTTGCATCTCCATCATAAAGCTTATTTTTTTGCTTGTCCTACTAGAAAAATCCTCCTAGTTCATCAAATGTTAATTATTTTTAATTCTTACAAATAGACTAAGACTTGTGATAAATATATGGAATAAAATGAAAAATATTTAAGTATTGTAGAGATTAAATCCCATCTTTCAAGTAATCTAAATATCCCTAATAAAGTTGAGCCTAGTGAGGTGTTTTAATGTGTCACCTCCATATATTCTAAATCTAAGAAGATGAGCACTAGCATGATAACTAGAGTCCATAATTTTCATATCTCCATTATTATGTAATTAGAAATACTAAAGGTACCATATAATACAATGCAATGTTTGCTTGTAGACAAAAAATGTGTTTAAATTCAACATAGGAACATTATCCAAATCAATAGTCAACTTACAATCCTTTAGTAGTTTTTCCAAAAATCATACAAAGGGTAATTGGATTCTCCATGGATGAGTAAAGTTTGCTTCTAATCAGGTAGAGTATGTAGATATGGATGAAACAAAACAAATTTTTCAAGCTTGTTTGTCACCAAGCTAGACTTCATCTGAGATTGGGAGAGGGGATGAGCTCTATGTTCCACTGATGGGTGTGGGCTACTCACTTGTTCCCTTCAATCCAAATAAATTATTTCTAACGTGACACATGTTTCCTCTTCAAATCCACACTCTCTATGGTTTTCTCCATAACCAGTCTTCAGGGTATCTAGATTCTCCTACCACCCCTAGATACACTTCTTTTACTAAGATTTCACCCTTGCATCAAGCATGAAGGATTATAAACATTAATGGGATTCCTCTATGATAAATAGTGTGTCACGTGCCTCATTTATGGAATAATGCATGCTTGGTAGGATTTTACCCAAGCAACCTAACATAAAAATGAGTAGAAAAAATGGACCTCCATGGAAGGTTGTTAAAGAGAACATATACCTTGAAATGCCTAGGGTCTAGAGAGGGTTAGAATTCAACATCATCCTCTTTACAAATTTATGTCATTGTTCAATCAACTCTAGCAGGGTGTTAGTCCACATATTATAGAAATCAATGAACCCTCCACTCTTCTCTTCCTCCCTAATGACTTTGTCTCCCCCCTCAAAGGAGGGTTTTGAAGGGAACTCTTGGTTCACATTGTGGTTTTGTGTAGCGTATCTAGCTCCCACGATGAGTTCCATTAACACTAAATCAACTAACCTATTGATTCAAATGTGGAAAAAATGTGCAACTTGACATACAATATCATGTAGATCGTGGTTAATTTTAAAATCATAAATGGAAATTATTAAGCATGCTCAACAATAATTAAATACGTAGAACATAAATCAAACACATTATTCAAGAATAAAATTCACACAATAAATAACATACTGATCATATCACTTATCTTTGTGAATATTTACACAATCGGTTACAAATGCTATGTATTCCACCCAACCATAGGCTCTATTACTCCAATTATCTCAGTAGCAAGTCACCCCAAGATGGGACTATGAGTCCAAAAATACGAACATGCTCCTATGGTATCTATGTTTCATAGTGCAAATGGAGTTCTTGTTTGGAAGCTTATGTTGCCCAAGGATGTTGTGTGTGCTTCTTGTATGTAGAAAATTATATAATGTTAGCAGCTAAAGGAATGATGTTGTCTTCAACACATCCAAATTTGGTGAGGATGATTCTGAATCCCTTATATCAGATTTGTCACATATGCATGATCCTCCAGTTATGCAAAATAAATATATGTTTCTTGTTTAAGTGTCTCGAATAAAATTTGAAGACAAATGCAACCAACAAGATCATAAATGGAAGGCATTGGAATAAACTTAGAAACAAAGGCATATTTATCTTCAAATAGTTGTTGGTGAGCCTCAAACCTTTACTGTTGAAACAAAGGCATATTTATTTTACCTCGGGCCACATATTTGACTTTAGATTTATAGTGTGTTCGTACGTTCCCTCCTGTGTACGTCACCATACACTTTCATGGCTCTGAAACACATACCAACATTATGTTCATGTTCATCCTCTCATTCCCCCCGACAATTCTATCTTCTAAAATGGTCTTCATGAAAATGACAACACCATTTTCAAGGGAAACATTTGTCACTAGAAAAATGCATACACTAATGACACAACTAATATGCATGGAATTCTTATTTTCATCTTCAGTTAATCATTCATTGACCAACAATAATATCAATCAACATGATCTATTTTCTTTCAAGAAACCATTCATATATGATATGTACAATAAATTATAGAATTGGAATACCCGTATCAACTTATGTAAGAGGACATGAGTTGAGTGTATTTCATGGAACCAGAGAGTGGTTGGTGTCAATATTTTAGGTATGAATATACAAGCTCCTTTCTCTCCTTTTCTTGCCAATGTTTCTTTCCTTGAGGTACTTGATATTTCAAACAATCATTTTCATGGTCATATTCTGCCAGAGTTGGGAGGCCTTGTTGACCTAAGAGAGCTCTGGCTTGATAGCAATGGCTTGCAAGGTCCTATTCCAGCTACTATAGGTGGGTGCTCCAATCTAACAGTCCTGTCTTTGTCTCAGAACCATTTGGGTGGAATAATTATTATAGAATTGGGAATTCTCACAAAATTGAAAATGCTTGATCTAGGATTAAACAATCTCACAGGTACCGTACCCTCAATTTTAGGGCACCTCTCTTCTTTGGTTGAGATTGTTTTAGGTGAGAACAATCTGCATGGAACCATTCCTCCTTCACTCTCCAATTGCACTTTACTCAAATGGATGGTCTTGAATGAGAACAAACCAAGTGGACCAATTCCATCARAGTTTCGTGCCAAACTTTCCCATCTCCAGGAATTACATCTATGGGGTAATAAACTAATAGGAAACATACCAGATTCTCTTACCAACTGTTCCCAACTCGGGCTACTCTTTCTCAATGAAAATTGGTTAATCAGAATAGTGCTGAATGATCTTGGAAAATTGGCCCATCTTGAAAGCCTATATTTACATGGAAACCAACTTGTTAGCACTCCCACTTTTCCCTTTTTGACTACATTAACCAATTTCTCCAACCTCCAGCTACTATAGAAATGAATTTTAAGGTCCCATTCCAGCTATGGATGGACTAATAATTTTAGAATGATTCAATTGCAGATATTATATGTTGATTGTACACAATCCAGTGACAAAAGATGTATTTCAAGACATTTAAACTATTTTTACATTAAAAACAACAATTTCATCAATTCAAAATTATAATTTCAACAAAAATAATCTCCAAAAAAATATAAAAAACATAAAATATTTAAC
>ML777493.1:619491-644662 GCA_009831015.1 Picea engelmannii | reverse complement strand
TATATATATATATATATATATATATATATATATATATATATATATATATATATATATATATATATATTCCATAACACCTATAATTTATAACCTCTATCTTTTGTAGTCCATATAGAACCTAATATTTGTAATCAATTTAATCCCTAACCCCTATAATGTTTAATTTCTTATGCATATAAATGTTAACACCTAAATATTATAAATTATATCACATCTATTCTCTACAAACCATAATACAAAACATAACTTTGATAACCTTCTTCATATATACCTTATAATTCATAACCCCCTATAACCCCTTACCCAAAACATTTATCAACCCTAGGTCTTAACACATATACCTTATATATCCTCTTTAATATGATAACACATCTTTGTTAATTCTATAAGTTGTCATCTCTAACTCATAATACATGAACTTATAGACCATAAATCTTATAACCATTGTAACCCTTAAATTTTACTAAACCTAACATTGATCCCTTCCAAGACATAACAAATAGTTGTTATAACCTTTAATCCTTATAACTCATAACTCCTAACACTTAAAACCCTAACCCCTTTAACCCTTACTGATATTACCCTATCCGTAAAACACTAAATCCATATAATCCATATTCATAAAACACTAACCCCTTACTACCATGACATCTAACCCCTCACCCATATAACCCATTACACATGTATCACCTAATTATTAACAACTATAACCCCTATAAGTCCAAACATGTATACTCTTTAAGTCCTTTAACTAATATCACCCCTAACCTCCCTAACCATAACTCATGTAAGCACTTAACCATTAATATCTACCGTTTATAATATTTATAACCCATAACACCTCATCTAGTTTATAATTCATTTAAATTTTAATAGTTATAACCCATTATTTCCAAATACCTATAACGTCTTCATCACTTAAATACTAAAACTCTAGCATATATAACCCCTAAGAATTATTCCCTATGACCCCTAAATATTTGTATGTATTACCATTAACACTTAACACATATATMTTTTATCCATAATTAGCACCTATAACCTCTTCCTCTAAACCCTTAGAAGGAGTGAAAATAAACCATAAAATAGTTCAATAGCACCAAATTACTAAATCACACAGAAAWTTTTTAAGTATTGACCTTCAAAATCTCAGGTATGTAGAGTCTAATCAATTCAATGTTTTTCTTATTGAAAGAGAATTAAAATCAAGATTTCATAAAAATAAAAACACCATTGCATCAGAACACCCGAATGATTTTCGCAACTGTAGAAAATGATTGTCGTAACTATAGAAAAATTGTCATAACTGGGATATATATATATATGATTGATTTGTCGCAGATGACCATTTGATTCCCACACGTGCCCTTGTTGGTCGCTAGAGAGACTAAATGGTGGTTAGTTGCTAGAGAGACCAAGATTCATTGTTAAAACGACCAACCTAGAATGTTGGTCGCTAGAGCGACCAACATTTGGACCCTGAAAAAAAAAGGGGTATATTTAGTACAAAAAATGCAAAACAATACGACGAAATTCTAAACTATCCTAATATTTCATCGTAATCTGCGCCCAATGTAGTAGTGAGTGTACTATAATTCAATGTGAATGCAAAATAAATTATGTAAATAATAAATTTAATGGAGAAATTAGAAGTGGGTTACCCTAAAATAAGGAAAGTGGGAAAGTGACCTAGAAGATGTTTTTAAGGAAGCTACTTGGGGAGTATAAATAAGAGGCAAGGCTCTCTCATTTTAGATCACACTTGAGAATATTGAATATCTATAGGTCTATGAGGTAACCAAAGGATATCTAAGCCGAATTTCAGAAGGAAGGTGAAGAAAAGAAGTCCAAAATTCAAGGGAGGATAAATTCTTTTGATGATGGTTTCTAAGGCATTTCAGGAAAAAATGTCATAACTTATTCATAACATATCCAAATTTATTAAGACCAAATGTGTTAGTTAGATTATAGTCTGTATTATGTTGTGTAACATTTTCATATTGATTCAACAAATATTCTTTGTGGGGCACTCTCTACAAGGTCGCTCTCTAGAAGAAGCCAGAAATCAACAAGGTTGATTATAGGTTGAGGTACAGGTTGATGCATGGTTGATGCATGGTTCATGTTTATTGGTACAGGTTTACAACAATATATATCATAGTGATAGTGTGACAGTGGTTCCATCATTCTACTTCTATTTCAGGGTGGTTGGACATATATGCATGCACATAGATTTAAAATTTGACAATCAATTATAGATGGATACACAACACCAACAGTTCCACCAACAAATGACAAAGTAGTGAAACTCCGTCAGAATATTTCCAAATGTACAAATTCACTTTTGAATGGTCTCAGTGAAACGATATTCCCCAAAATGGCACATTTTAAATCCGCTAAAGAGATTTGGGACAAGATTCAAAATATTTATGAAGGAGATTCAAAAGTCAAAGCAATAAAACTTCAAACTTACAGAGGTCAGTTCGAAAGATGAAAGATGAAGGAAGATGAAAATATTGCAGCCTACTTCTTATGAGTCAATGAAACGGTGAATGCAATCATAGGATTGGGAGAAGAAATCAAAGGATCTGTAACTTTTCAAAAGGTACTAAGATCTCTTCCTATGAGATTTCACCCTAAGATATAAACAATAGAAGAACGATCAGATCTAAACTTAATAAGAATGGATGAACTGCATGGAATATTCATAGCATATGAAATGAGAACTGAACAAGAAAATCTAGATGTAAAAGAAGTAGGCTTCAAAGAATCCAAAAGATCAAAGCAATAGGAAAAGAAACAAGAAGAACATAGCAGCAACAATGACGTCTCGGAAGATGATGCAGAAGTGACAAACTTCGTCAAACTTCGTCAAACGATTATAGAGGTAATCTTCCTATAATTTGTTTTAATTGTGATGGTATTGGTCATTTTTCTAACAAATGTCCTCATAAGAAAAAGAGAAATGATGAAGGTTACTAAAAAGGAAAAAAAAACATATAAAGGAAAAATAACTACAAAGAATGTTTTCAAGAAAAGCTTATGCACCAAAGAAGAAATATCATCATCAGATGAAGATGAAGTCAGAGAAAGTGAGACAAGATGAGTTCTATTCATGGTAGTAGAAGAATATGATAAAGAATACTTCGAAGAATAATATGAAGAAGCTGAAGAAGAATACGAATAAGTTGAGGAATAAATTGAAGAGGAAGAAGTTGACTACCGAGAATAATTGATGTGTGCCATAAAAGTTATCGGAAGAGAAAAGAAGAAAAAAAGAAACTACAGGTGAAACTAGACAAGAAAGAAGATACTAAAGAACTAGAACAATTGATCACAAATTTGAAGGTTCAAATAGAAGAAGATAAAATAATTGAAGAACCACTCAAAAAACAACTAGAAGAAAAGGACAAGAACATTGGAAATTTGGAAGCAAAGATTGTCACAATAAGAAAGGATATTCAAAAAAAAAATATGCAGAATAGCTCAAAAGTTTTGGATGACATTATCAGCAGTCAAAAATATCATCTTGACAAGTCTGGACTTGGATACAATCAGACAGAAAAGGGATCAAGATCCAAAACAATAGAGAAAGAAACATATCCAAAAATCTATGCACAAACAATCAAAGGGGATCAAAATATTACAAGGAAACGCCTTCAGCGAGAAGATTCAGATTTTAGAATCAACAACAGACAAATAGGGCTCAAGAAGAAGAAGGATTCATAAGAGCACATCCTTTCAGAAGATATTCATCTCCCAGGTATCAAACTATATTTCTTGGTTTGTGTTATGCATGTAATAATTTTGGACATAAAGATGTGAATTACAGAGATAACAACAGGAACATAAAAAAATTTGAAAGTCATACATAAAAAGGTTATACAAGAAGGCCTAGTGAAACACAAAGAAGAAGTTACAATAGATTTGAATTTTTGAGAGTCGAAGTGGAATGTTACAAATGTAAAAAATTTGGACACATGGCCAAAGATCGCAGAATGACAACCCCTCCTAAAGAACCAAAACATAATAACAACATTCATAGATAGGAACCTCATAAAAGGACATGGATAAGAAATCAAAATCAGTATAGCAATGAAGAATGCACACTCTCTATACAAGCTAAGAAGAAGAAACATGGTTGGTATGTTGACAATGGTTGTTGAAAAAACATGACAGATGATAGAGACAGTTTTCTTACATAAAGTAAGGAAAGATATGGATCAGTCTCCTTTGGAAATGATGATTCGGCTAAAATTATTGGAAAATGGACAGTTAGAATTGGGAACAAGAATACAAAGGCAGAAAATGTTCTACTAGTAGAAGATATGAAACATAATATTCTAAGTGTGAGTCAAATGTGTGACCAAGGTCATAAAGTTACTTTCGATTCACAAAAGTGCAATATAAGAAAATAAGGTTCAGGAAGATTGATTGCTACAGCTGCAAGAAGTTCAAGAAACATATATGTGTTGAGTAAAATTGGAAATGAAAAGTGTTGTATAGAAAAGGAAGATGAAATTTGTCTATGGCATAGAAGAATGGGTCACATACATTTTGATAACCTTGTCAAAGTCAACAAAAGAGAAGAAGTCATAGAAATGCCTCAGATCACAAAACTAACCAACACTTTATGCAAGAATTGTCAACAAGGAAAGAAAACAAAGACTAGATTCAAATCAAAGAAATATTCAATGACAAAACCACTAGAAATTCTGCACACTAATCTAGTTGGACCAACTACAACAAAGGGTTTAAAAGGGAGAAATACTTTATGTTATTAGTTGATGATTATAAGGGAAGCTTTTGAAAACTTTAAGATCTACAAGGAAATGGTTGAAAATGAAATGGATTAAAAAATAAAATTCTTGAGATCTGATAATGGAGGAGAGTTAACTTCAAATGAATTTATGGACTACTGTAGCAATCATGGAATAAAAATGAAATTCTTCATTGCTAGGAAAACTCAACAAAATGGAGTTGTTGAAAGAAAGAATAGGACAGTACAAGAAATGGATCGAACAATGCTAATGGATTCCAAATTGACAGATATATTTTGGACATAGGAAGTGCATACAATAGTTCACATTCAAAATAGAGTAATGCTCAGAAATAACACTGATAAAACTCCCTACGATCTATGGAAAGGAAGACCAACAAATGTGAAGAACTTTATCATTTTTTGAAGAAAATTATACATCAAAAGAGAATATGGAAGAATGGGAAAGTTTGACTCTCATGTGGACAAATGAGTACTTGTTGGTTAATCAAGTAAAAGGAAAGCATACAAGTGTTACAATATGAGATTGAAAAAAGATGTGGAAAGCATCAACGTAACAATTGATGAAACAGGTAGACGAGAATCAAAGGAAGAAGAAAATGAATCAATGGAACAACCTTTCGAAGAAGATGCAGAAGATGAAAAATAAGTAGAAGAGGAAGATGAAGAGAATCCAACAGAAACATAAGAGCAATTTTAGCAAGTATCTCCAAAGACACATAGCAAACGAGTACAGAAGAATCATCCTTCAGATCAGACTATTGGAAACAAATATGTAGGAGTTGAGACTAGAATAAGAATATGTTCACCAGAACAAACACACCTAGCACTCTTATCTACAATTGAACCAAATTGTTTTGAAAAATCTAGGAAGGATGAATTTTGGAATAAGTCCATGAATGAAGAATTGGATAAAATAGAGAAAAATGACACTTGGGAATTGGTTAGAAGATGAAAGAATAAGAATGTGATTAACACAAAATGGGTTTTCAGAAATAAATTGAATGAATATGGAAAGGTTATAAGGAACAAAGCTATATTGGTATGTAAAGGATATGCACAGATTGAAGGAATCAACTTTGAAGAGACATTTGCCCCAGTTGTGAGAATGGAAGCAATCATTTTTATTTTATCTTATGCATGCTCCAAAAATATTAAAGTGTATTAGATGGATGTAAAATCAATTTTTCTAAATGGGGAACTTGAAGAAGAAGTCTACATTGAACAACCAAAATGATTTCAATTGTCAGAGAATGCAGATTATGTGTGTAAATTAAAGAAGGCCTTGTATGGTCTAAAAAAGGCTCCTAGAGCATGGTACTCTAGACTGGATAAGTATTTACAACAAGTAGGGTTCAGAAAAGGAAGTGCAGACAACAACCTCTACATCAAAGTAATTCAAGGTAATATTTTATTAATTGAAGTTTATGTTGATATTATTTTTGGTAGTGATGATGACAGGTTAAGCCCAAAATTTTCAAAGGATATGCATAATGAATTTGAAATTTCATTATTTGGAGAACTATCCTTCTTTATAGGAATTTAGATATGTCAAAGAAACAAAGGAATTTTTATTTCTCAAACCAAGTATATCTGAGAAATGCTAAAGAGGTTCGGAATGGAATATTGCAAACCAGTTATCACACCCATGCAAACTAGTTGCAAGTTGAGAAAAAATGATGATTCAAAGTCTACAATTCAGAGGAAATAAAGTTCAATGGTTGGAAGCCTACTATATGTGACAAAATCCAGACCAGATGTAATGAAGGAAGTTGGAAAGGTGGCATGATTTCAAGCAGCACCAAAGGAATCACATGTATTAGCAGTGAAGAGGATTTTCAGATATCTCAACGGAACAAAAGAGTTTGTATTATGGTATCCAAAAGGAAAGGATCTATCACTTATTGCCTACATATATGCAGATTGGGAAGGTTGTATTGATGACCAATGAAGCACAATGGAGCAACATTCTACTTCGGTGAGTTTTTAGTATCATGTATAAGCAAGAAAAAATCATCAATATATTTATCTACAGTCGAGGAAGAGTATATTGCAGTAGGATCATGTTGTACATGAGTTCTTTGGATGAAACAAACTCTGACATATATATAGGTTTAGTATGATGAGCCCATTCCAATCTATTGTGATAATACAAGTGTCATCAGTATTTCAAAGAACCCGGTGATGCAATCCAAGACGAAGCACATTCCAATCAAGGATCACTTTCTATGGGAATAGGTTGCAGAAAAGAACATCACAGTTGAGTATGTGGACACAAAAGAACAAGTGGAAGACATATTTACAAAACCACTTCCATGGGAATCCTTTGAGTATATTCACCAGAGACTCAGAGTTATTTCTACTCCAAAATGAATTATTTTGAATTCTTATGAATTCTTATCTTATATGTCTTAGATGTACACGAGGAAACACCATAAATAGGACAATTCAGTCAGGGGAGCATCCCTGGATGGAAAGATACCTTTTCCATTTATGAAAAAGGGGAAGAGATTCATCAGATGCATAGGACAAAGGCATGGTTCCAAGGGGAGCAATGGTCACAAAGATGTAGAGGACAGAGGCATATTTTCATGGTGAGCATGAGTGATATGGCTTTGGTATTGCATAATATAATTTCAGTTTTGCATCAGAATGTTTCCATCAATGCCAAAGGGGGAGATTGTTTCATAAGGTTGGTTGTCATTGATTTCAACCCTTCAATAAATTCCGATATAAAAAAGGATTAACTCCAAAGTGGTCCCCTTATGGAAAGACACTTTGTGGATTGAGTTATCCTAGAAGTATGGTTAGAGAACCCATGTTTATTTTTTGAATAATGAGATGAATGTCAATGAATTTTTTAGTGAAACTATCCTTTATGGATAGTTATCATCATTCCATTTTCGGTGGTATGTGTAACGTCACATAACTCCTCATGGTTAGAGAGTTATGGCCATAAGAAGTTGGAGAACCCAGGTTTGGGTAATGGAACCAAGTTTGTTTGATCGATAATGGTATGATTTTTGATATATTTGCAGGTAATACTATTCTATATGGATATTTCATTTCATTCCATTTCTAGTGGTATGTGGAACGTCTCATAACTCCTCACGGTTTGAGATTTATGGCCTTACAAAGTTGAGGACCCTCATATGTCATCTAGAAGCCCCAAAAGGTCAAAGTAGTCAAAGTGATTTAAGAGATTTTAGAAAGTAAATAATAAAGTGAAGTGATGAGTGTACTATAATTCAAAGTGAATACAAAATAAATTATTTAAACAATAAATTTAATGGAGAAATTAGAAGTGGGTTAACCCTAAAATAAGGAAAGTGGGCAAAGTGACCTAGAAAATGTTTTTAAGGAAGCTACTTGGAGAGTATACATAAGAGGCGAGGATCTCTCATTCTAGATCACACTTGAGAATATTTAATATCTATAGGTTTCTAAGGTAACCAAAGAATATATAAGCCGAATTTCAGAAGGAAGGTGAAGAAAAGAAGGCCAGAATTCAAGGAAGGATAAATTCTTTTGATGATGCTTTCTAAGGTGTTTCGGGAAAAAAACGTCACAAATTCTTCATAACAGATCCAAATGTAGTAAGAAAAAATGTGTTACTTAGAGTATAGTCTATAGTATGTTGTGTAACATTTTCACATAGATTGAAAAAATATTATGTATGGGGTACTCTCTACAAGGTTGCTCTCTAGAATAAGCCAGAATTCAACAAGGTTGATTATAGGTTGAGGTACAGGCTGATGCATGGTTGATGCATGGTTCAGGTTTATTGGTACAGGTTTACAGTGGTATATCTCATATCTATAGTGTGATAGTGGTTCCATCATTCTACTTCTACTACAAGGTGGCTGGACAAGGCAAGGACAGGTGGTTGTAGCCACCTTCCGGTTGTAGCCAGAGAACATAGGGGGTTGTAGCCTCCTTCTGGTTGTAACCAGAGAATTGGGGAGTTGGATCTTCCCTCAAGTTGTAGCTAGGAAAACTAGGAGGTTGGAGCCTCCTTCCAGTTGCAATTGGAAAACAAAGGAATTTGGTGCTTCTAATGAATGTAATTCTTCAAGACATATAATAAAATCCATTATGTTCTTTTCTCTCGCTTTGGGTTTCTACATAAAACACTAGTGTACTTTGTATGTGTATTATTTTCCATCTCTTCATTTCTCATTATTGGATGATAATTCTACATTTATATAAAACTTGGATTATTTGGTTTAAAAATATTATAATTTCTCTATTACTGATTCACCCCCCCACTCAGTAATCCAACAGTCTCCACCTAGAAGATGTGTAGGGATTAATACAACCCCAAAAGTGTAAAGTTGTTAAGGTCCTAACTCGCACATAAGTAGATCAATGTATTCAGATGTACTAAAGCTCAATATTAATAAGACCTTTCAATAAAATAGAATAAGGCAGATGTAATAAGACCTAATAGAAGCTTCCACTTCTAGAAGGATCTTCCTCTAGATGCTTCTCTTAATAGACATATTTAGTATAAATAAGGGTTGAGGGTATGAGAACCCTAGCTTGGAGATTATTGTAACAGAGTGTTTCTCGATTGGAGGTTGCCCCCTCGAAGAGGCCTATGAACATTTCTTTCTGAATCAAAGTGTTATTTCTATTGCTATTGTTATATCATTTCTGTGTATTGTGAAGATTATGCTAGATATTTTACTGTTATTCTGTCATTTCTAGCATTTTATTTCTGTTCTTCATATTTTATATATCTGGTATCTTGCAAGTGGTATAAGAGCACATTCCTTGGCAGAAATTGTGGGTATTTTGTTTTCAAGGTAGAGACGTATTCCAGCGTATTTAAGCCACAGAGATATGTCGTTACGTGCATAAATCCGCGGTTGAGGGATTCATACATGCAGGAAATACAAGTGGTTCTTAAGCACACATCTGTTGGCCACCCTTGTAACCCTTGTTGGTACCCCTTCGAGTGGTAGCGCATCAGACAACACCTGTGTACTGATCGGCCTAGATTTCTTGAATCCCTCTTTAGATAAACCTATCGGTCATCGGACTGCTATAGTGTCACCGAGAACAACACTCGGGAAGATACTCTCTAGTACCTGGGTAGTCGGGTAGTACGACTAAGGGTACGGTCTATCCTCCATAGTTAGCGCCCTGAGATATTGGGTCGATTACTACTGTTGGACCCCGCACATATATTAGAGAGTTATAGCACAGGGAAAACCCTTGTCTGTAGGACCCTTGAATACCTAACCCTTGGGGAACATAAACATAAACATAAACAAATTAAACTAGCGAGATCTATTACCGCGCATCTATGTTTGGGTTGCTAAGTAAATACACATTTCTCTCTGGTTCATAATTTGGGGATTTCATCACTACAACATTCTTCAGACCAAAGAATAACCCCGCAACTGTAAAAAAATAAAAATAAAAAGTCTGGAAATTTTTTCACCATTATTTGAGACCTATTCCATTAGATTCATCTCTTCTCCCTTATCACATTCATCCATATCATTTTTTTGCAAAAATTCCTGACCCCGCCCGCTCCCTTTTCAGTTCACCCATCCTCATGGCCCATACCCATAGCCAAGAACTAGAGTCTCACTTCAACACCTTGCAATCTGGTTTCCTCGAGACCCAACAAGAAGTGCGACAACTCAATGATACTATTGCATCCCGTGATGCATCCATAAATGTAACCATGCAGTCTGCAATGGCAGAATTCAAACACGAACTGACCACCAATATTGAATCTGTCTTTGCATCACTCTGCACCAAACTCAAGATCCCTACCGATGACTCTTTTCCTGATGCACATAAAAAGACTGAAGGTGAAACTTCTTCCCATTCCTTTCAACCCCATCACTTTCAATGGGACATACACCTTCTGCGGGTGGATGTAACCAAATTTGATGGCTTGGACCCCACTAGTTGGGTAACCCAAATGGAACATTATTTCTCTCTCTACAACATTACAGATGACTTGGCCAAACTGCGGTATGGTGTTCTCCATCTAGATCAAGAATGCTGGTAATGGTGGCAATGGAGAAAAACTTCCCGTCAAGGGTATATTTCTTGGACCCAATTTGTGGCTGAGCTTTATGAACGCTTTGACACTGACACCAACCATTTGGGCTATTTGACAAAATTGAAGCAATCAGGCACAATAGAATACTTCATAGCTGCATTTCAGTGACTGGATTTTTGAACAGAGGGCATGACTGATGCTTTCTTTCGAGAGTGCTTTATCAGTGGCCTCAAGGAGGAGATTCGGGCCCATGTCCTCATGGATCGACCTATGACTTGGGTGGAGACTACCAAAAAATATAAAGAAGCACAACAAATTGTTTTCTCTCAAAACTGAAATCCTTCTTTTATCCCTCTCCCTAAACTAGTAAACCCCACTACTCCCTCCACCCCATTAAAAATCCAAAAATTGACCAGGGCTGAAATGGCTGAACGCCAACTCAAAGGCCTCTATTATAATTGTGATGACAAATATTTCCCAGGCCAAAAATGTAAGGAACAAAATATTTTTATGGCCATCTCTAAGGATATTTTGGAAGAGGATGTTGACACTCCCCTTGTGCCCAAGTCACCAGAAATCACTGACATAAACCCTCCCTCTGACCCTCCCGAAGTGGAATCGATCATTTCCTTCAATTCTCTCACCGTCTTCTCTACCCCCCAAACCATCAATTTAATCGGTTACATCAAGCACCGAGAGGTCATCATTCTAGTTGATAGTGGTAGTACCCACAATTTTATTCATCAGCGCATTACCCAAGAAACCCATTGCTACATCCATGCTGTCAACAATTTCCAAATCATGATTGCTAATGGTAGTTCTATGAAATGTGGCATGCGTTGTGAAAATGTGCGTCTCCAAATTGGTAACTACCACCTAAAATCCCATATGTTTGTTATTGACATGGGTGGTTGCGACATTGTGTTGGGTGCAGACTGGCTAAGGACTTTGGGTCCCATTCTCATGGATTTTCAGAACTTAACCATGCAATTCGACCAAGGAGGCCACCAATATAAATTTCAAGGCATCACTGCTGGTTCACCTGAGGTCATCAGTTCTCATCGCATGGAAAAACTGCTCAAAAAAGGCCATTCTGGTGTCATTGCCCAACTCCACGCCATACAAGACACAAAGACCCCACCAGTGCCCCAAGACCTCCAAGCCCTCCTTTCTAAACATCAAACGGTATTTTCCACTCCCCAAGGACTCCCTCCTTCCCATGGTGTCCATGATCATTCCATTCCCCTTGTCCCAAGAAGACTTCCCACCAATATATGTCCATATCGCCACCCCTTTGCACAAAAAAATGAAATTGAAAAAATGGTCTAGGAACTCCTTATTGTCGGCGTCATCCGTCCTAGTGCGAGCCCTTACTCCTCTCCGATCATCATGGTACTGAAGAAAGAAGGTTCTTAGAGAATGTGTCCTAACTTTCGTGCTCTCAACAAACTAACCATCAAAGACAAATTCCCCATTCTTGTCATTGATGATGTCCTGGATGAATTGAGTGGTGCCCAATTCTTTATCAAACTTGATCTTCGCTCGGGCTATCACTAGATATGTATGAAAGAGACCGACATTCCCAAGACCACATTTTTCACTCATGAGGGCCACTATGAGTTTTTGGTCATGCCCTTTGGTTTTTGTAACACCCCCTCCACCTTCCAGAGCCTCATGAACCATGTATTCCGCCTTTTTCTCCATCATTTTGTCTTAGTTTTCTTTGATGATATCCTCATCTATAGAAAAACCTAGACAGACCATCTTACTCATGTGGATCAAGTTCTTCACCTACTCTCTCAACACAAACTTTTCCTAAAACAGTCCAAATGTGCTTTTGATGCCTCAGAAGTAGAATACTTGGGTCATCTGGTGGGAAAGGATGGCATCAGGGTGGACTCGAAAAAGATTGAAGCTATGCAATACTAGCCGCACCCAAAGACTCTCAAAATCTTGCGTGGATTTTTGGGCCTCATAGGGTATTATTGCAATTTCAATAAGAACTATAGAAAGATTGCAGCACCACGACTCTCCTCGAAAATAACTCTTTCACTTGGACTCCAGCAGTTGCTCAAGATTTTCAAACCTTGAAGACGGCCATGTTCACCACTCCGGTTCTGGCCCTTCTGGACTTCACAAAGACCTTTATGTTGGAATGTGACACCTCAGGGAAAGGAATTGACATTGTCCTTATGCAAGAGGGACGACCTTTGGCCTTCACTAGCAAGCAACTTTCTGAAAAGAATCTAGGAAAACCCATTTATGAAAAAGAAATGTTGGCGATTTTTCATGCCGTTGAGTTGTGGCATCCGTATCTCTTGGGGCAACACTTCCAAATTAAGATAGACCATCAAAGCCTCAAGTACTTTATGGAAAAATGTATTTCCTCCTAGGAACAATAAAAATGGGTAACTAATCTCTTTGGATATGATTATGAGATCATTTACAATAAGGGCAAAGACAATGTTGTGGCGGATGCACTGTCCCAGAAATATGAAGATGAAGGATCTATTTTTTCTCTTTCCTTCATTGTACCCAATTGGCTCCAAGCTGTGCACCAGGAATGGCTTCAAGATCCCAAAAGTTTACATCTGATTCAGCAACTGAAGAACAAAGCTTCGGCCCCCCTAGGGTACTCTTGGCTCCAAGATGAGCTTTGATACAAAGGCCACTTTTATTTAAGTAAACAATCCAAGCTCAAATCCATGGTGCTTTCTGAGCTTCATGCTACACCCACAACAGGGCACTCGGGGTTCACCAAAACATATGACCGAGTCAAATGTTCTTTTTTCTGGGATGTTATGAAACAATACATCCGTAAGTTTGTTGCTGAATGTGAGGTGTGTCAACACAACAAGGGAGAAACAGTCAAATCTCTAGGCACCCTCCAACCGCTTCTGATTCCCCCTGCTATTTGGAAGGATATCTCTATGGAATTTATTACAGGCTTACCCAAATCGAGGAATAAATTAGTCATAATGGTGGTGGTGGATCGCCTTTCCAAGTATGCTCATTTTTGTGCTCTTCCCCACCCATTTACTCCATCCACGATGGCTCAAATTTTCATGGACCAGGTCTTCAAGATTCTTGTCATGCCGCACTCTATTGTTTCCAATCAAGACCCAACTTTCACAAGCAATTTTTGGCAAGAGTTGTTTAAGCTACAAGGCACACAATTTCATCTCAGCTCAGCTTATCATCCCTAAATGGATGGTCAAACGGAAGTTGTCAACAAGTTCTTGGAAACCTATCTAAGGTGCTTTGCCTCTGAAAAACAACACCAGTGGGCTCAATGGTTACCCCTCGTCGAATGGTGTTACAACACTACATACCATACAGCCACTCGCATGACTCCTTTTGAAGAAGTATATGAACAGAAGCCACCTTCAATTCTCTCATACTTATCGAGTACCTCGAAGGTCTAGGTAGTTGAACAAACACTTATAGTCTGAGAGGATATCCTTCGTACCCTGAAAGAGAACTTGGTCATGGCACATAATAGAATGAAGTAGCAAGCAGATCAAGGTTTCTCTGAACGTCAATTTACAGAAGGGGAACAGGTGATTTTGAGATTGCAACCATATAAGAAAACTTCCCTCAAGGCCGAGCATTGTCAGAAGCTAGCACCCAAATTTTATGGCCCTTACACAGTTCTCAAGCATGTGGGACAAGTCGCATATCAGTTAGCTATGCCTAGTCAGTCGAAGTTACATCTTGTTTTTCATGTTTCATGCTTGAAGAAGGTGATTGGAACCAGGTTCCAAATTCAAACCAACCTTTTAGAGTTAGCTGAAGAAGGATCCATTTGGCTATAGCCAGAAGTAGTTTTGGACCAGCGTGAGCGTCTCCTGCGTCAGAGAACCATCAAGGAAGTGCTAGTACAGTGGAAATATATGATTCCAACATATGCCACTTGGGAACCAACTACCATTCTGCAACAGTTTCCACATCTCAAGCCTTGAGGACAAGGTTGTTGTTAAGGGGGCAAACATGTTAAGGTCCTAACCTGGACATAGGTAGATCAATGTATTCGGATGTAATAAAGGTCAATATTAATAAGGCCTTTCAATAAAATAGAATAAGGCGGATGTAAGAAGACATAATAGAAGCTTCTGCTTCTAGAAGGATCTTCCTCTAGATGCTTCTCTTAATAGACATATTTAGTATAAATAAGGGTCGAGGGTATGAGAACCCTAGCTTGGAGATTATTGTAACAGAGCGTTGCTCGATTGGAGGTTTCCCCCTCGAAAAGGCCTGTGAACATTGCTTTCTGAATCAAAGTGTTATTTCTATTGCTATCGTTATATCATTTCTCTATATTGTGAAGATTATGATGGATATTTTATTGTTATTCTGCCATTTCTAGCATTTTATTTATGTTCTGCATATTTTATATATCTGGTATCTTGCAGAAGCCAAATATTACAAAGAATTATAGAAGAACGTGTTGAAATAAAATCTATCAGGAGGATCTAGTTGGAATATGTGGGTGGTCACCAATATCATCTTTGCACGCTTTCTTGCAGGAACACAGAAATGGCCCAGATGGAATAAAAATCCATATTGAAGCTATAAATTGGTGACATCCATGCATGTACCTAAGATTTGATAGGTGGTGGTGAAGTCCATATCTAGTTGATAAACTTGGGACCACTCAGATGCCTCATATCCACAGGAATGGAGCACAGTGGTGAGTGTAGCCATAGGAGGTCGACTGAGGCAGTCACAGACATGATTTGTTCTCCTTGTATTATATTTGATTTTGATACGGAGATGCTACAGGTAGGTGGACCACTTATGATGGTGTTTTTATGAAAATTCCCCTATGTCTCTATGAACTGCAGATGATTTTGATCACTGTGAATGATTTTATCCTTTCCTAGAATGTAATGTTTCCATTGACGACAAGCTTGTACAATGGAAGATATTTCCTTGTCATAGGTGGGGTATTTACAGGTAGTATCTGACAGTGTCTCACTATGGTTTTCTATTATATGACCATGCTGAGTGAGAAATATGCCTACAACATAGTCAGATGCATCAGTCTCAATATCAAATGGTTGTTGTAGATCAAGTAAGGATAGTACTATAGCTAAGAACAAATGATTCTTTAGATCATCAAATGTGTTGGAATATTGGTTGTTGTCATTGATGTCAACCCTAGTCATGGGTTTTGGACCACAAGATTGATAAAGGTATTTGGACATGAAGGACAATGCACATGCATATACAACACCCATGAATGGATAGTATACATCATGTTTTTTTTGGTCATATGTGGCACGTCACATGGATCCTCATGGTTGAGGAGAAGTGAATTTTTGAAGATGACAAAGTGAATTGAAGAAGGAAGTACATGTAGGCCCTGAAGATAATTAAAGAAAAGAATTACAAAATAAGAAAGTGTCAGATCAGCCCTAATGTTAAAAGGAATTGACATAAATGGTATAAATAAACATCATTATACATTCATTTGATGCAAGTCGAATTTCAGAGGAAATAAGAAGTAAAGAAGGCCGGATTTCAAGGGAGGATGAAGTCTTTTGGTGATGTGTTCTAAGGTATGTTATTTTTAGGTCATCTTAGCATTTTTGCTATAACTTTTTTTCTAGAATGATTCAGATTGTGAAATCACTATGGTATTGAGAAAACATATCAAGGTACCTCTGGTAAAAATTCAAGCTCTTGATTCACTATAATTATGGAGATACACTATGTGGAAGATAGGGTTTGTGACGAGTTGCGAAGCTAGTCAATAAACAGATGTTCTATGTAAAACAGTCATAACTTCTTCATAGAGAATCCCAATGAAGTGGGAAAATTTTTAGTGGAAAGAGTATGGAATCTAGTTTCTTGTGTGTGCATTTCATAATCGGATGTTAATTATTGAGTGCGGGGCATTATGTGCAACTTCACTCTCCTAAATAGACTAGAATTCAATAAAGTATGCCATTCTTTCTATAGCCTCTTTTTGGGGAGGATTCAAGGAGTGAAAATTGGAGGAGTTTCAGAGAATACATTGAGTAATATTATCTACAAGATCAAAGTACTCCAAGAATTGAATAATTGCAGAAATTGAAGAAGTCTCAGGAAGCATTATCACATTCTATGTGATGATTGGTTGATGGTGATGATTTAATGTAAAGTTTCATTATCTCTCATATATTCTTGGGTGGAAGGAAGGGGCAAGGATGGAGAGTTCAAATCTCTCTTGATATTGGAGGATTGTATCTTCCTCTTGGAGTTTTATCCCTCCCTTTACATTTGGAAGTTGTAGCTACCTTTGTAATTCATTACTTCCCTTGAACAAAAACTATTGATTATTTCTCATATATTGTGCATGGTGCATTATGGTGTATTGGTGTAACTCTTATACTATTGTTCATTTCTCATTGGATATAATTAAATGGATTAAGTATAAGTTGAAAAAGGTTTCTAAATTGTACTTAATACTGATTCACCCCCCTCTCAGTATCAACAATTGGTATCAGAGTGGGTTACCTTCAATACAGTTTAACCACTGGAAGGAAGATCCTATGCAGAAATGGAAGACAACATTCCAAATCGGATTGCACCATTTGATGGAAGGAATTTTGAATACTGGAAAAATAGAATGGAAAATTACTTAAAATCTCTTGGGGAAGATGTTTGGTTCTCAGTTTCTTTAGGATACAATGCTTTGAAGAAACCAAACACTGGAGCTTAGAAGGAAGCAAAAAGGAACAACAAACTGGCAATAGATACCATCTTGGATGGATTAATAGATTCAGTGAAATCCATGGTGGGATCATGTGCACTAGAAAAAGAGATTTGGGACAAGTTACAAGACCTTTATGCAAGGAAAGAAGCAGAAGAAGAAGAATAAGTTGAAGAAGATTTTAACATCTCAGATTTCAAGGAAGAAAATAGAGGTGAGTTCTTTTGCTTTAATTGTGAAGGAGTAGGACATGTTGAATTTGAATGTCCTCATCCAAGGATTGCAAGATATGACAATGAAGAAGAAGAAAATCATGAAGTAGAAATGATTCAATAAGAAGATGAGAATCTTAAAAAATTGAAGCATGTTGATATTGAAAATAACAAGCTCAAAGACACGCGTAGAAAACTAAGAAGTGAATTGGGTAGTTATGAAAAGACAGTTGTAAGATTAAAGAAACAATTAGAAGACTTTCAAAAACTAAGAGAAGAGACCATTTCCTTGAAAACTTTACTCAAAGAAGCAAGAAGAATAGCAGAAGTAAAGAAGGTCCAAATGATAAAGAAAGAAGAAGATTGTGAGAAACTTGAACAAGAAGTTGACTCATTGAGGAAGAGCTTAAGAAACTCTCAAGTGCCAAAAGAATTAACACATCTTGGATGCATGGGTGAAACTTCACACAAATAAGATGAAAATACCAACAAGAAGGTTGAAGAAAGAGCCACACAAACAGTTGATGAGAAGTGGACTAGGATACCAGAAAGAAGGAATGATTACAAAAGAGATGAATATTGAAGAAGACCTCCTACCTTCAGGAATCAAGGAAGCATCAATCAGTATGAAGGGAACTATAGAAGAGTAGATCATGAACCCAGATGGACTACAACACAAAGAAGTTCACTTACTCCCAGGTATCAAAAACAATTTCTTGGTCATTGTTATACTTGCAAACATTTTGGACATAAGGCAATTAATTCCAGAATCAATGAAATGAACAAATACACAAGAAACAAGAATAATGTAAATAGAAGATATGGAAATAATTGTGGATTTGTCAATAGAAGTTATAATTCATTTTCCCCATTGATGGACAAAAATATTGCATGCTACAAATGTAATTATATTGGTCACAAAGCACGAGATTGCAGATATATGAATGAATATGTCCCTATGCCAACCACAGTATGGAGAAGGAAAGATATTCCAAACAATGAAGATTGTCGAATAGCATTGATTGCTGAAGAATGTAAAGAAGAAGATGAACGGTACATAGACAGTGGATGTTCTTCACACATGACTGGGGATCAAGACAAATTCATCAGCTTGAAGAGAAAGGGTGGAAATGTTGCATTTGGAGATGACTCATCTGCCAAAATACTTGGAGAAGGTTTAGTAGAGCTTGGAATAAAAAATGTAAAAGCAAAGATTGTTCTATTGGTTAAAGACTTGAATCATAATCTACTCAGTGTTAGTAAAATGTGTGATCAAGGATACACTCTTTCATTTGATTCCTGAAAATGTAAAATAAGAGAAAATAACTCAGGAATATTGGTTTCAACTGCAACAAGAAGACCAAACAACATATACATCCTAGACATGAAGAATAGAGAGAAGACATAAGCCACACAAAAGGATTCTAAGGAAGAAAAAGTCCCAAAGACCAAAAATAAGGATGAAGTATTATTGAGTGCCACATGTTCAGGGGGAACAACCCTAACCTTTTCCATTGATGTCAAAGGGGGAGATAAATTGGGATCATGATGATAGCGGGAGCATGAGTGTTTCCATCAATGAAAAAGAGGGAGATTGTTGGAAGATTGGTTGTTGTCATTGATGTCAACCCTAGTCATGGGTTTTGGACCGCAAGATTGATAAAGGTATTTGGACATGAAGGACAATGCACATGCATATAAAACACCCATGAATGGATAGTATACATCATATTGTTTCCAGTGGTATGTGGCATGTCACGTAGATCCTCATGGCTGAGGAGAAATGAATTTTTGAAGATGACAAAGTGAATTGAAGAAGGAAGTACATGTAGGCCCTGAAGATAATTGAAGAAAAGAATTACAGAATAAGAAAGTGTCAGGTCGGCCCCAATGTTAAAAGGAAGTGACATAAATGGTATACATAAACATAATTATAAATTCATTTGATACAAGTAGAACTTTAGAGGAAATAAGAAGTAAAGAAGGCTGGACTTCAAGGGAGGATGAAGTCTTTTGGTGATGTGTTCTAGGGTATGTTATTTTCAAGTCATCTTACCATTTTTTATATAAAACGTTTTCTAGGATTATTCAGATGGTGAAATATCTATGGTATTGAGAAGACATATCAAGTTACCTCTGGTAAAAATTTCATCTCTTAACTTGATATAATTATGGAGATACACTCTGTTGAAGATAGGGTTTGTGACCAGTCCTAAAGCTAGTCATAAAACAGGTGTTCCGGGTTAAACAGTCATAACGTCTTCATAGAGAATCCAAATGAAGTGGGAAAATTTTCATTGGAATGCATACGGACTATATTTTCTTGTGTGTGAGTTTCATAATCGAATGTTAATTATTGAGCATGGGGCATTATGTGCAAGTTCACTCTCCTGAATAGACCATAATTGAATAAAGTCTACCATTCTTTCTATAACCTCTATTTGGGGAGGATTCAAGGAGTGAAAATTGGAGGAGTTTCAGAGAATACATTGAGTAATATTATCTACAGGATCAGAGCACTCCAAGAATTGAATAATTGCAAAAATTGAAGAAGTCTCAGGAAGCATTATCAGGTTCTATGTGATGATTGGTTGATGGTGATGATTTAATGTAAAGTTATATTATCTCTCATATATTATTGGGTGGAAGGAAGGGGAAAGGATGGAGAGTTAAACTCTCTCTTGATATTGAAGGATTGTATCTTCCTCTTGGAGTTTTATCCCTCCCTTTACATTTGGAAGTTGTAGCTAGCTTTGGAATTCATTACTTCCCTTGAACAAAAACTATTGATTATTTCTCATATATTGTGCATAGTGTATTATGGTGTATTGGTGTAACTCTTATACTATTGTTCATTTCTCATTGGATATAATTGAATGGCTTAAGTATAAGTTGAAAAAGGTTTCTAAATTGTACTTGATACTAATTCACCCCCTCTTAGTATCAACAAAATTCTCGTTGTTTCTCCTTCCCCAACACAAACGTTTCTCTGCCCCCACCCTTGGTCACTTTGTTGAGGTCCCATGCAATATGGGAGAATCCTAATACAAACCGTCAGTAGAAATTGGTCAGTCCCAAGACGCTTCGAAGCTCATCTAGTGTGGTTGAGGCTGGCTAGTCATAGATGACTTGGATATTAGCCGGATCAACATCTACCCCATGGTCATCAACAATGTATCCCAAGTATTGGACCATGTTCATCCCAAAGGACCATTTTTCCATGTTGGCATATATCTTGTGTTGTTGCAGAGCACTCAAAACCTATTGAATATGTTGCATGTGCTCCTCCCAAGTTCTGTTGAAGATGAGGATGTCATCCAAATATATCACCACAAAATAGTTGGTGAAGGGTATTAATACATCATCCATCAACCTCATGAAAGTGGTTGGTGCATTTTTTAAGCCAAAGAGCATGACCAACCATTCGAAGAGACCTTATTTATATTTGAAATTTTTCTTCCATGCATCAATTGGTTCGATGGGAACCTGGTGGTAGCGAGACATTAGGTCAATCTTGCTGAAGAAAATTTCCCCCTTGAGTTGGTCAAGAAGGTCATAAATTATGGGAATTGGGTATTGGTTCATGATTGTGATTTTTTTTAATTCTTTGTAATCAATGTAGAGCCACTAGGTCCCATATTTCATCTACACCAGTACAATCGAGCTTCTGCAAGGGGAGGATTTGGGTCTGATGTTCCCCTTTTGAAGAAAATATTGGATATGATGTTTCATTTCGTCAATTTCCATGAGTGAGAGATGATAGACTGGTTCATTAGGCATATGTGTATCGGGGGTTAGATCAATTGAATACTTTAACTGGTAGTGTGTCGGTACCCTAGTGGGTGAGGAGAATATGTCTCTCTACTCTTTCATGATCCTTTCCACTTTATTTTACTGCAAAGAGAGGATCTATGTAAAGGCCACAAATGTGGCAGCAACGTTCTACTTACTATGAGAACGGATCAAAGAAGATGAACTTACAATCCTGAGAAAGAACTTACTGCATTTCTTAGCAGAGATTAAAGAAATAGAAGTAGGTGGCGCTACCTCTGGTATCATGTACAATTGTCTACCTAAAGTAAAAATAACATTGTGGGTTTTAGAATCATACACAACATGTCTCTTCAACAAATATGGTTGTCCTAAAATAATATCAAAAACTTCAAGGGGATAAGTATCACACAATACCTCGTCTTTGAAAGACTTGATTTCGTATGGAAAAAAAGACGGTTGGATGACACAAAGATCTCTTCCTTGGCAAAGCCATCCAATGGTGTAGGGTTGAAGGTGTAGTTTCGTTGGTAGGTCCATTCGCTTGATGACCTCTGTTAATATCATGTTCTTATGACTACCGCTATCAACACTGAAATGAAGTGGAGCCCCATTTACCCACATCTATGAGTGAAAGAGGCATTCCCCTTCCTCTATGTTTTTTGGATCACTTGGATGGAATTTGGTGGTAGCGATAATGGCACTCGGTTTAGCATCAATAATTTTCTTCTTTCCTTCTGGATTTGATTCGGAGTCAGAATCGACCTCTGACTTGAGATCTTTCATCTCAGCCATGAGTGAATTCTTGGAGTGTAATTCTTTGGTGTTGTTCTAATGGTTGTTATAGTATTCACACCATTTTCCCTTGTCCTTCTTCGACTTCTCATCACCCTTCTTGTGTTTCAGCCTGGACTGGTTTTCCAGAGAGTGGCCATCTTTTCTTTGTCCCTTTTCGTGTGGGTTGGGGCATTGTTTTCCATTCTTTGTCTATGAGGCATTTACAGATCCAAACTCTCACCTCTTCTTCTTAGATTTCTGCTCATTCTTGACAGCATATCTATAAGTCATACCCAATGATGCGATGTTCAAAAAATCCATTTTTGTTTGAATTTTATCTATGAAAATAGTCACGGTATTTGAGCACCATATATCATTTAGAGTCTTTGATACACAATTTTGTGTTCATGGTATGGAAAATATTGGTGAAATATGGTACTGTCAAGTCCCTTTCCTGACGCAGGGTGGTCCATCTTGTGTACTGGTCCTTGTAGCTTCCAACGGGGTAGTAATGTTCTTTAATGGAATCCTTGAAGTAATGCCATGTGGGGAAGACTACAAATATTATAGATTCATCTATGGACCTTTTCTTAGAGTAATTATCCCACTAGTCCTTAACATGGGGGACGTCCTTGAGGAGTGAAAAAGTAATGTTTTCCCTATCGAAAAATTATGGACCGAAAAATACCCTTCAAGAAGATTCAACCATTTATCTACAGTATTCGCATATATCAATCCTTCAAATAATGGAATATCAAAATTTATATGTACCTTGAAAGGGGTTGCATGGCCTCTTAATGAATATGCTTCTCTTGTGGGAAGTCGTCGAAGGATCTATGCAAAGTTGTCCATCATTTTGTTCGTTTGTCGTGTAAGGGATTCCTTGAGAAATATTTTAAAAGGATCTCCTCCTCCATCATATTTCTTTTCATCCCCCATGGGTTTTTCTCAAGCTCGGCGCGACCGATATTGCAAAGGCTCGACTAGTTCGAGTCCCAACTTCTTGAACCCAAATATTGTCGGGGACATGCACGAAGAAAAATAAATGAAAAGTAGACCGCTCTGATACCACTTATGTGGATTTATGAGTGGAAGGAATTGACTAACAGACTAAATAAAATAACATAGAGATATAGAGAAAAAAAACAAATATCCAGTGAACAATAACTTCTATTCAATAAATGAAATAGGTTGAAACTGTAAAACTACAGAACTAAAAACAACTTGCTCGAATGGTGGTAGATATCTCTGAGAAGAGATGTGGCTTATACACATCTATCTAAGAAGAATGAATACAATGACGCTCTAGATGACTTTTTAACATTACTCATGAATTCCAAAACCGTCTAGACATCCAAAAACCTAACCCTAGGAGATGAAATGCCAAACATTATGTGGGCCCCACTGGGTAAGTTGGTAACTCAACTTCTTGGGGTCACAAATTTTGCATACAACCTTTATTTTAGGTGCATGATAGCCTGTTGAAAAGGTATTTTTGAGAATTACACATTATGTAGTCAAACTCTGGCTCTGTCTACAGTTTGACTGTGGCAAGCTAAAAAACCACTATTTACGGCCCCAAAAAGACCCTAGAAGTATAGAAAGATGTTCTGACATGAAAAATTACAAAATAATCTAGTTGGATTAGGTGGGCGGTAACCAGTCTCCACCTAGAAGAGGTGTAGGGATTCAGACATCCCCACAAGTGTGGAACCACAATTGCAAATAAGTACAGAAGAACGTGTTGAACTAAAAACTATGAAAAGGATCTGGATGGAATAGTAGGGTGGCCACCAATATCCACCTGGATCATAATATATACAAAAAATCCTTCCATTCTCAACATAGAGTTGACACATAGCACTTAAAATAATATTAATAACAAAAAAAATATTACAAATCTATTTAAATTATAGAGTAATGATTGTTGTAAAATATGTATTGATGTATGAATTTTCTTAACTATGTTCAAGTCAATAAATTTGTTTAATAGAAATATATAACATTTTTAAAATATTGTATGGGTGAGTGCAAGAATTCCATGGCCAAAAAGGTGGCAAGGTCATGAACAAGATTCCCCACTCGCAAGAACGCATGTGTGTTCCGAGGAACACACCTAAATTTCTACAACTATAGGTTCGGTTGTGGCTGAACCTCCATGTGGATTTCCATGTTGATCCAGGTGGATATCGAGGGCCACCCATCTTTTCCAAATGGCTCAAAACAGTTTTCTGGCCATTTTGGCAATTTACTATTTTTAGCAGGTTTTAACTTCCGGGGCCATTTTGAGGGCCTAAATGAAGGTTTTTCGAGATCAAGGTTCTCAATGATATCTGAAGGCATAATTGAGGCCCCAAAATGAATCTCCTCGACGATACCTTTCCAACGAGCTATCACACACCTAAAACGGAGATCGTATGCAAAAGTTACGACCCCGGGAAGTTGATGCACCAACTTACCCAAACAGGGCCCACATGACTTTTGGCGCTTCATCTCCTAGGGTTAGGTTTTTGGATGTCTAGGACTTTTGACATTCCCATATATTGTAAAAAGGCCTTCCGAGCCTCATTGTAATCATCATCTTGTGAATGCGAGTAGCCGTCACATCTCTTCTCAGAGATAAGCTACCACCATTCTAGTGAGTCTTTCACTCTGTATTTTTACAGTCTCTGTACATTTCCTTCATTAATAGAAATCGTGTATTACTGTATCTCTGTGTTTATGGTTTCATATCTGATATATTTCTGTTATATTACTGGATATACACGATATCTCTGTGCATTTTTTTATTATATCTCCGCTCTCATTTCGTGCCGAAAATAATCCGGATCAGTGGTATCAGAGCAGGCTGCTCTTGATCGTTTTTTCAGTGCATGTCCCCGACGAGGTCTGAGTATAGCAAGTTGGGT